>JARQWZ010003216.1:0-50000 GCA_033150135.1 Gobio occitaniae
ATTTTTCTTTGGGTGTTAGTATGCTCGATGTTCTTGTGTTTGATGTTTGTTGTATTTGATGATCTTTCATTGATTATGTGTGTGTGTGTGTGTGTAGTGCTGCAGGCGTCAGTGAGGGAAGAGAAGAAACTGCTTGTTGAAAATGCCAAACTGAAGAAAGACATCGATGATCTGAAGAATAACCTGAAGGAGACACAGAGGAGGAAAGCAGGTGCTCAAAATACACACAAATACATGAAACATCACAAAACACACGCGCATGTGCGACACACAGCTGAAGATATGCAGTAGAACAGATATATGTGTGTGTGTGTGTGTGTGTTTTTGTGTGTGTGTGCGTGCGTGTGTGCGCTTGTGTCTGTGTGTGTGCGTGCGCTTGTGTCTGTGTGTCTGCTTTTGTGTGTGTGTCTGTGTGCGTGTGTGCGTGTCTGCTTTTGTGTGTGTCTGTGTATGTGCGCGTGTGTGTCTGCTTTTGTGTGTGTGTGTGTGTGTTTGTCTGTGCGTGCGTGTGTTTGTCTGTGCGTGCGTGTGTGTGTGTGTGTGCATGTGCGCGCGTGTGTGTGCGTGTGTGTCTGCTTTTGTGTGTGTGTGTGTCTGCTTTTGTGTGTGTGTGTGTGTCTGTGTGTGTGCGTGTGTGTGTGTGCGCGCTTGCTTGTGTGTGTGTGTCTGTGTGCGTGTGTCTGTGCGTGTCTGTGTGTGCGTGTCTGTGTGCGTGTGTCTGTGTGCGTGTGTGCGTCTGCTTTTGTGTGTGTGCGTCTGCTTTTGTGTGTGTGCGCGCGCTTGTGTGTGTGCTTGTATGTGTGTGTGTCTGCTTTTGTGTGTCTGTGTTTGTGTGTGTGTGTCTGTGTGCGTGTGTGTGTGTGCGCGCTTGTGTGCGTGTGTGTCTGCTTTTGTGTGTGTGTGTGTGTGTGTGCGTGTGTGTGTGTGTCTGCTTTTGTGTGTGTGTGTCTGTGTGTGTGTGTGTGTGTGTGTGCGCGCTTGCTTGTGTGTGTGTGTGTGTGTGTGTGCGTGTGTGTGTGTGTGTGTGCGTCTGCTTTTGTGTGTGTGTGTGCGCGCTTGTGTGTGCGTGTATGTGTGTGTGTCTGCTTTTGTGTGTGTGTGTGTGTGTGTCTGTGTGCGTGTGTGTGTGTGCGCGCTTGTGTGTGTGTGTGTGTGCGTGTGTGTCTGCTTTTGTGTGTGTGTGTGTGTGTGTCTGCTTTTGTGTGTGTGTGTCTGTGTGTGTGTGTGTGTGTGTGCGCGCTTGCTTGTGTGTGTATGTGTGTGTGTGCTCGTGTGTGTGTGTGTGTGCGTCTGCTTTTGTGTGTGTGTGTGTGCGCGCTTGTGTGTGTGTGTGCGTGTATGTGTGTGTGTCTGCTTTTGTGTGTCTGTGTTTGTGTGTGTCTGTGTGCGTGCTTGTGTGTGTGCGTGTGTGTCTGCTTTTGTTTGTGTGTGTGTGTTTGTGTGCGTGCGTGTGTGTTTGCGTGCGTGTGTGCGTGTCTGCTTTTGTGTGTGTGTGTGTGTGTGTCTGTGCGCGCTTGTGTGTGTGTGTGTGTCTGCTTTTGTGTGTGTGTGTGTGTCTGTGCTTGTGTGTGTGTGTGCGTGTGTGTGTGCGTTTCAGTGAAGCTGCACCAAGAGCGTGTTCTGGCGGCATCAGTCGCCTCTAAAGCAGCCCTGCTGGGGGAAACGGCCCCCCCGTCCCAAGCACATCCCCCGTGGCCCCGATCTGAGCCCAACGCCACACACTCTCGTCCGGAGGTGAGGCGCAGGAGAGACCGGAGAGGTGAGATCCATTCCCAGGGGACACACGATCTGATCAAACGGGAAAGAGTTTTCTTCTTGAAATGTCTGAGAGTTTATATCTCAGTTATGACTTTTGTTTTCGAAATTTTGAGTTTATACTATCATACAATTATTTTTTTGCAATTGCAATTTTTTTCTCAATTGTGAGTTTATATATCAACATTTTTCGCAGTTGTAAGTTTATAGTTCCCAATAATTTTTTCTCTCACAATTATGAGTTTATTCTCACAATTGTACGTTTATATAAAAAATTCTGGCTTTTTTCACAAAGATTTTTTCTCAATCGCAATTTTGAGTTTATATAGTATCTCACAATTCTGACATTTTCTTGTAATTACGAGTTTATATCGCACAACTATTTTTTTTCTCACAATTGCAACTTCTTTTCTCACAGTTGTAAGTTTATATCACAATTCTGATTCTTTTTTTGCAATTGTGACAATTTTTTTCAATTCTGAATTTTTTCTAGCAATTTTGAGTATCACAATTCTGACATTTTCTTGCAATTACGAGTTTATATCGCACAACTATTTTTTTTCTCACAATTGCAACTTCTTTTCTCATAATTGAGAGTTTATATTACAATTCTGACTCTTTTTTTTGCAATTGCGACTATTTTACAATTCAGAATTTTTTCTCAATTGCGAGTTTGTATATCACAATTTATTCTCACAGTTGAGTTTATATCTCACGATAATTTTTTTCTAGCAATTGCGAGTTTATCACAATTCTGACTTTTTTCTCGCAATTACAAATTTTTATCTCGCAACAAATTTTTTTCTCACAATTGCGAGTTTATCACAATTCCGACTTCTTTTCTCGCAGCTGTAAGTTTATATTTCACAATAATTTTTTCTTGCATTTGCACGATTATATCTCAAAATTCTGACTTTTTTTCTCGCAATTGTGACTATATATTACAAATCTCAGTTTTTCTCAATTGTGAGTTTATATCTCACTTTTTTTCTCAGAATTGTGACTATATTTAGCAATTTTGACTTCTTTTTTCGCAGTTGTAAATTTTTATCTCACAATTATGACTTTTTTTCTCACAATTTTGAGTTTATATCATACAATTATTTTGTTTTGCAATTGCGAATTTATACCTTACAATTTCTGAAATGCGATTTTATATACCACAATTCGTTCTCAGCCGTGAGTTTATATCTGCTATTTTTTTCCTCAATTGCGAGTTTATATATCACAATTTCTTCTCACAGTTGAGTTTATATCTCAAAATAATTTTTTCTTGCAATTACGGATTTATATCGCACAACTATTTTTTTCTCTCGCGATTATATTTTACAATTCCGACTTCAATTTTTAGTTCATATCATACAATTATTTATTTGTTGCAATTGCGAATTTATAACTTACAATTTCTGGATTGCGAGCTTATATCTCACAATATTTTTTTTCGCAATTTCAAGATATATTTTACAATTTCGACTTGATGTAAGTTTAATCAATTCTGACTCTTTTTTTGCAATTGCGATGATACTTTACAAATCTGAATTTTTTTCTCAATTGCGAGTTTATATCCCACAAATGTTTCTCACAGTCGAGAGCTTACGTATATCTCTATTTTTTTTTTTTAATTGGAAGTTTATATCACAAATCTGACTTTTTTCCTCAGAATCGTTAGATATAAACTCGCAATTGCGAGTTATACGTGAGATATAAAGTTGCAGTTGCAAGGAAAAAATCATGAGATTTTATTTTTTATTACATGGCATAAACAAACTTCCATAGCAAGTCTGCCAAATGCTTAAATGTCCAAGCTGCCGCCATAGACACAGAGAAATCAATACTCAGATTAATATCAATAAACGAGGATTCTTCATTCGCAGGTGCGGACGCGCCGAAGACTTCTGAGTCCGTTCTGATGCGAGAGCAGAAACCCGATGTGTCCCGCCTGGACCTGCGGGTCGCTCGCATTCTGGACGTTCGGAAACATCCGGATTCGGCGTCACTGTACGTCCAGGAGGTGGAGCTCGGAGAACCCGCCCCCAGAACCGTGGTCAGCGGACTGACCAATCACACGCCTCCAGAACAGGTCAAAAACACTGCCATCTTATTAATAACCATCTTACAGCACTGCAAATGAACATTTAGTGAATCAAGAAGCTTGTGTTGTGTTATATAGTGAGAATATACACTCACCTAAAGGATTATTAGGAACACCTGTTCAAATTCTCATTAATGCAATTATCTAATCAACCAATCACATGGCAGTTGCTTCAATGCATTTAGGGGTGTGGTCCTGGTCAAGACAATCTCCTGAACTCCAAACTGAATGTCGGAATGGGAAAGAAAGGTGATTTAAGCAATTTTGAGCGTGGCATGGTTGTTGGTGCCAGACGGGCCGGTCTGAATATTTCACAATCTGCTCAGTTACTGGGATTTTCACACACAATCATTTCTAGAGTTTACAAAGAATGGTGTGAAAAGGGAAAATCATCCAGTATGCAGCAGTCCTGTGGGCGAAAATGCCTTGTTGATGCTAGAGGTCAGAGGAGAATGGGCCGACTGATTCAAGCTGATAGAAGAGCAACTTTGACTGAAATAACCACTCGTTACAACCGAGGTATGCAGCAAAGCATTTGTGAAGCCACAACACACACAACCTTGAGGCGGATGGGCTACAACAGCAGAAGACCCCACCGGGTACCACTCATCTCCACTACAAATAGGAAAAAGAGGCGACAATTTGCACAAGCTCACCAAAATTGGACAGTTGAAGACTGGAAAAATGTTGCCTGGTCTGATGAGTCTAGATATCTGTTGAGACATTCAGATGGTAGAGTCAGAATTTGGCGTAAACAGAATGAGAACATGGATCCATCATGGCTTGTTACCACTGTGCAGGCTGGTGGTGGTGGTGTAATGGTGTGGGGGATGTTTTCTTGGCACACTTTAGGCCCCTTAGTGCCAATTGGGCATGGTTTAAATGCCACGGCCTACCTGAGCATTGTTTCTGACCATGTCCATCCCTTTATGACCCCCATGTCCCCATCCTCTGATGGCTACTTCCAGCAGGATAATGCACCGTCACAAAGCTCCAATCATTTCAAATTGGTTTCTTGAACATGACAATGAGTTCACTGAACTAAAATGGCCCCACAGTCACCAGATCTCAACCCAATAGAGCATCTTTGGGATGTGGTGGAACGGGAGCTTCGTGCCCTGGATGTGCATCCCACAAATCTCCATCAACTGCAAGATGCTATCCTATCAATATGGGCCGACATTTCTAAAGAATGCTTTCAGCACCTTGTTGAATCAATGCCACGTAGAATTAAGGCAGTTCTGAAGGCGAAAGGGGGTCAAACACAGTATTAGTATGTGTTCCTAATAATCCTTTAGGTGAGTGGATACAGCTACCACATGTAGCGCTTATAATACAATATGTATTGTGTGTGTGTGTGTGTGTGTGTGTGTGTTTGTGCAGCTGGTCGGCTGTCTGGTGGTGTTGTTGTGTAACGTGCGGCCGGTGAAGGTACGAGGTGTTCAGTCGCAGGCCCGCCTCCTCTGCGCTGTCAATCAAGAGAGGATGGAGCCGTTGACTCCGCCCACGGCTGCTCAGCCAGGGGACAGGGTCACTTTCCAGAATTACCCCGGTAAGAGCCGCTCCTCATAAACCGCTCGCGGACGGGCCTCTGAGTTTGTAATGGACTCTGTTTGTGATGTGCAGGTGAAGCAGAGAAAGAGTTGAATCCCAAACAGCGGATCTGGGAGCGTTTACAGCCCGACCTGTGCACAGACGCCAAGGGCGTGGCCACGTATAAGGGCGTGGCTTTTGAAGTCCGTGGGAAGGGCCTCTGCCGGGCCCCGAGCATCAGCAACGGCGGGATCAAATAAAAACAAAAGCTCTGTCATTCATGATCAAAATCCCCACAATAAATGATTAAAAACCACCAGAAGTCTATAGTAGATGTATAATATGTCATATTTATCATGTTAATATAGAATATAGAAGGGTTAACTATGACAAGTTATGGTAAATGGTAAATATTTAATCATCAAAATCTCACAATTAAAGGGGAGGTTGATTTGCACCTTTTTACAAGATGTAAAATAAGTCTATGATGAGTGTGTGTGTGTGTGTGTGTGTGTGTGTGTGTGTGCGTGTGTGTGCGTGTGTGAAGTTTCAGCTCAAAATATCCCACAGACAATTTATCTCATGTCAAAATTGTCACTTTTTGAGGGTGAGCAGAAACGTGCCGCTTATGTGGGTGTCCCTTTAAATGCAAATGAGCTGCTGCTCAAGGGGCGGAACTTATGATATATTTATGATGCTTATGGAAATATTTTTGCATTTTTATGAGCACAAAAACAAACTAGGATAATCCAGATATTGATACAAAATATTAAATAAATTATAAATTGAATATAATATTTAATATTTATAATATAGTGCAATATATAGTTCATATAACAAATAAATAAAATTAATATAATATGTAATATTTATGATGCTTATGAAAATATTTTTGCATTTTTATGAGCACAAGAAAACAAACTAGAATAATCCATATATCAATATGTAATATAATAATAGAATTAATATAAGAAATAGAATGAATATATTTATAAAGTAGTATAATATATAGTTAATATAACAAATAAATAAAAATAATATAATATGTAATATTTATAAAATAGTATAGTATATAGTTAATATAACAAATAAATAAAATGAATATAATATGTAATATTTATGATGTGAGTACAAGAAAACAAACTAGAACAATACATATATTGATATATAATACAATAATACAAATTATAAAATGAATATTAAATATTAATTAAATAGTGTAATATATAGTTAATACAACAAATAAATAAAATTAATATAATATGTAATATTTATGACGCTTATGAAAATATTTTTGCATTTTTATGAGCACAAGAAAACAAACAAGAATAATCCATATATCAATATGCAATATAATAATATAATTAATATAAGAAATAGAATGAATGTATTTATAAAGTAGTATAATATATAGTTAATATAACAAATACACAAAATTAATATAATATGCAATATTTATTATAAATATTTTTGCATTTTCATGAGTATAATTAAGATTAGCAATAAGGTAAACAATGTTCATATGCATCCCTGAGGCCAGTATTGCATAACACGAAGTTTTCTTGTCATTCGGAACTACTCTGACGCAACGCTTCATGTGGTGGGCGTGGCTCTGATCCCACACGGGGCGTGGCTGCAGGTGTGGGCGGGGTTAACCCCACCCCCTAAACCCATCGCTCGCTCAGTGAGTCTTCCGGCGCTGAACAGGTAAATCGTCCGCTTCTCATCACGCGTCGCGTTGTTTGATGAATTAACGCGTGCTGGACTAACTTTCATCAGGTATGTAAAGTGTTCCACGTCTGTCTGTGCTGTTGTATGAACTGACTTTATTGTGCTCGAGCAAGAGGTTCATCTGATATATTTAGAAACATTTCTATACAGATCATGTCACAAAACCTAGTGGGTTTTCTAGCTAGAGCGCATTTTGGGGCGTTTTTGGTGTCTTGGCAGCTAGTGTGTGTGTGTTTGGAGGCGCGCTCCCGGTGTTTGTGTTTATTTCGGGAGCGTGAGATGGGTTTACCGGCAGCCACGCGCTGATCCGGATCGATCCTCATTCCATTAGGATCCGGATGGTTCTGGAACTCTTGCTTTTGGGCTCCGATGATGATGCTGATGGTCTCGGGGGCGCGCCCGGGGTTTGGTGCGCGTGCACAGGTGTGTGAGGTCAATGACTTCTTCGGCAGCTCAGCAATGCTGTCAAATCAGATCAATTACCTGTCAAACATTTACACGCAACCAGTCAAACATCCTGTGACTTTAACACTATTGTCATGTTTTCTGCGGTTTTCTCCGTCTTTTTGATTACAGATTAACTTTAAGAGTTAGTCCCCCCCCCCAAAAATGAAAATTACCCCATGATTTACTCACCCTCAAGCCATCCTAGGTGTGTAGCCTATGCCTTAATTATTTTAGCCAAAAACAATCAGTTATGTTTAATAAATGTGTCTCTTCCAAGCTTTATAATGTCAGTGAATGGGGGTTGAGATTTTGAAGCCGAAAAAAAGTGCGTCCCTCCATCAAAAAAGTAATCGATACGACCTCAGGGTTAATAAAGGCCTTCTGAAGCGACTCTAAACGCAAATAAGTTGGCAAAACTCAAAAAAATTGAGTTACGGCAAAATGTTTAAGTTGAGAAATGTAAAGTACTCATTAACTTTCTCTCTGTGGGAAAGCTAATTCATACGTTTAACTTAAAATGATCATGTAATCTCAATTTAAATATTTTTAGTTGTGGAAACTTTAGCTAGCTTTAACTAGCTAATTGGCAACATTGATAGCATAACATTAACACATTTAACGTATATCTGTTCTCAAACCAAGCTCATTCTCCACTCGTCACATGATAGTGGCTAAATCAGCGAAGCAAAACATTAAACACTGCTAAATCTCGCACTTAACCTAGCAGAAAAAGCTCTATACAATGCCGAATTTTGGCATTTACGGTCTCTTTTTTAGTGTCATGGCAAAGCATGCTGGGAAATAGAAAGCCCAGCCCAGTTTGGGTGTAATTTAAGTTAGGCTAAATTAAAAGAAACAAGTTCATTAAAACTCAAAACAACGAAACGGCTCAGGTTTTGAGAACTTAAAAGTTCTAAATACTCATGAAATTTGTTCAATTTAAGTTCACTCTACTCAAATTCATTATTTTGAGCATTAGGGTTTATGGTGTGCATTTGTGTAAGAAAATATACTATTTATATAATTAATAAACTATAATCACTGGCTTCTGGTAATGGCCGTACACGAGTTGAGCTCTGGCGGAAGATTGACTTTAAATTATGGGATAATTTCCATTTTTGGCCGAACTGACACTTTAAATGTTTTAAATTAAATTTTAAATACATTTGTTAAATTTAAGTTCACTCTACTCAAATTAATTATTTTGAGCGTTAGGGTTTACAGTGCGCGTTTGTGTAAGAAAATATACTATTTCTGTAACTTAAAGCTGCACCATGTAAGTTTTCCGTCCGCTAGAGGTCGCCTATTCAAAACAAAGGCTTAGTTTGATGATGTCACATTTGAGCGAAGACTCTTGGGACATGTGGTCATCGGGATAGGACTTGAGCAGAAATTATGTTGATTGATGATACTGTCCCTTTTGAGTGTCATGGCAAAGCATGCTGGGAAATAGAAATCCCAGCCCAGTTTAGGTTATATTTAAGTTAGGCTAAATTAAAAGAAACAAGTTCATAAAACTCGAAAACAATGAAACGGTTCAGATTACTTAACTGTCACCGTCCCACAGGTGGCTCTTTTTTTTGATCGCCTTTTTTTCGTATCATATATTTTAG
The DNA here is from genome assembly GCA_033150135.1 of Gobio occitaniae. Lineage (NCBI taxonomy): Eukaryota > Metazoa > Chordata > Actinopteri > Cypriniformes > Gobionidae > Gobio > Gobio occitaniae. The sequence goes on from JARQWZ010003216.1 coordinate 9,172, forward strand.
TAATTATCATAAATTAGGTATCATGTGAAAGCTTACAAACTCAAAATTCATCCTGTGAAAACCGTTTTGAAATCGGACATTGTTACCATGGAAACGGTACTCTAAATTATTCTAACGGGCTCCTCCCCCTAGTGGGCGGTGTCATGTTTTGTATTACAACAATTATTTGAACTACTTTATAATCAAAATCTTTTCCAATCTTGACAAAACACATATCGTCGGAAAGGTCTGAGTCTCAAGGTTCCATATTTGGTGACAGTTTTGTGATGGAAGTGATATTCAGACAGAAATTTACAGGAAAATGCATCACTAAAACAGTCAATGGAATTTCAATGACACCCGGTGGCTATTTTTGGTACAGCGCCTAAACAAAACCTCATGGGGACTTCAATTTTTGTGATATCAACTTCAAATTTGAAACACAACTTGGTTAAACATATGGCTTTGATTTAATAGTAATTTTAGAGTAAAACATTTTTTGTAAAATATATATTTTATATGAAGAGAATTTTTTTTATTTTTCATTTACAGTAAATTTAAACTTCCATAACTTTTTCATACTTTCATATTTTGAATTGCTTTCACTTCAGCAATAATCTGCAGAGTGTCTTCTTTAAAATGAAACCAAACTTTGGTACAAAGCATTCTTGAATTACAGCCCTTTAAGTTTGGATAGTGCATTTTCATGTGTATTCTTAAAAAGGGGGGTGACAGTTAAAGGGTTAAAATGTGTCCGTTTTGAGAACTCAAAAGCTCAATACTCATGAAATTTGTTCAATTTAAGTTCACCCTACTCAAACAAATTAATTATTTTGAGCGTTAGGGTTTACAGTGCGGGTTTATGTAAGAAAATATACTATCTATATAACTTAATAAACTATAATCACTGGTTTCTTCTGGTAATGGCCGTACGCGAGTCGACTTCTGGCGGAAGAGTGACTATAAATTATGGGATACATTTCATTTTTGGCCGAACTAACACTTTAAATACTGTAATTCATGAATGTTTTGGAATACAAACCCAAGAGGAAAGCACTTCAGTTAAAGAAGTGTAAGTTTACACCAACAGTGGTGCATCATGTTGTTGGGATTATCCGTGTGAACTCTATTTATACTACAAACAAAACCGCACCGAAGAGGGCATAACTGGGACGCGCCTACATATTGCACGTGTCTGATGGCTTCCTACCATTAGTCAGACTCGTATAGACGTATATATGAAGTCTGTCCTTCATTTCTGGGGTTCAGTGGTGGTGGAGGGGGGGGGGGGGGGGCAGGATCTACACGGGGGGCTTGAGTTTCACATCACAACAGCTCAAACCGGTCAGACTGCTGTAGGGTCCGTCCATGCAGAGAGAACTGAATGGGAAAGGTGAACATGTGTCACAGGTTTCAGGGTGTGCCTTAGATTTACACACACACACGCACACACACACACACACACACACACACACACACACACACACACACACACACACACACAAACTCACTCACACGAAACGCCCAAACATTTGAGGAGTGAGCTAACTCAACACACCCACTTACAGCTTCCATAGAGGGATATAATAACAATATGCATGGAAAACCGTGTTTGGTTCATGTATATATTTCACATACACTGATCAGGCATAACATTATGACCGTGTGAAGTGAATAACACTGAGCTCTGTTAGTGGGTGGGATATATTCGGCAGCAAGTGAACATTTTGTCCTCAGAGTTGATGTGTTAGAAGCAGGAAAAATGGGCAAGCGTAAGGATTTGAGTGAGTTTGACAAGGGCCAGATTGTGACGGGTCAGAGCATCTCCAAAACTGCAGCTCTTGTGGGGTGTTCCCGGTCTGCAGTGATCAGTCTCTATCAAAAGTGAAGGACCAGTGGAGAACCGGCCACAGGGTCATGGGCGGCCAGACCAGTCAGGGTGCCCATTCTGACCCCTGTCCACCGACAGTGTAAATACACGTGTAAACTCAAAACCGCACAATATCCGATTTCTTTCCATTGAAACACGATCTGAGCCACTTGCAAAGGTGGTTTTAAATCAGATACATATACGATCTGGACATCCGACCTATGTCTAAACCAAGCGCTAATCTCTCTTGAAGCCAACACGGAAGTGACTTAAACTGCAGTTCATGGACTGGCCACTAGAGACACTCCAGAAGGGAGTCAAATCTGTATCTCCCTCATGGTAAAATGGCCAACTTTACAGCAGAAGAACACATGTTTACAGTCTGGTACAAATTGTGGTTTTGGTCTGTACGGCTAATTTTGTCCTTCATGACGACTGTGAGGGGGGGAATGTTTTTAATTACTCATCCGTTTACATTATATAACGCCTTAAAGTTCTGCATAATTAAGGGCGTGGCCACTTGAGTGACAGGTGGATAGCCGTTTGTCTGCTGTCTGTTAGTCATCACCTCAGCTCCGCCCACGTCCCGCCTCTTTGCCCATTTATGGTTATCCGGGAGTGATTCGCTGACAAGATGGCGACGGCCAACTTTACGCTTAAAAAATAGGGGGTAGAGACTTTATAATGAACTGTACAGGGTATTTTAGAGCACGTGTGCGAATAAAAAAAAATTTCTTAAATGTAGGATCATAAAAAGTCTTAAATGGTATAACAAACGTCTTGATGATTATAGGGATGTACCGGTTGACCGGCCAAAAACCGGTTTTCTTTGTATTTTTCTGCCGATTTATCCGGAGGTGCGCCCGCGTGCACATACGCCTATATTGCAATCATTCGCGAACATGTCACTTGTGTGTTACAAACGGAAACTGGAGAACTTAGGAAGAGCCGCTTTCCTGCGCGAGCCTACCTCTCCGCGCCCTGCACAAGTGCAGATAGTAAGCGTTTGTTCAGCTCAGCTTCATCTGCTCACACAACGTGTCTGCTAATGTCCGATTCGCGAAACAATGACTCCTTTGAACCGAATCATTTTAACGACTGGTTAGAACAACTGATCCGTCCAACACTTGAACTAACGAACCAGTTTATTAATTTACTCAGAACTCTTCTGAAATGAGAACACAAGTGTGCTTACCCAATTCAGCAAGAGTGAATAGTAAGAATTAATTTAATCATCCACAGTCATTCAGCTTATTTATGTTGACAATGTGTAGTGAAATATAATTTAGTTTAGACTGGAGTGAGGTGAGACCAGAACAAAGTTGTTAGCTAGCTGATAATTTTACTAAATTGTATATGGTAGAAAATTAGGCTATTTATTATTTTTTTATGCTACTTTTTAATATTGATATGATTATACCAAAACAATTATCATTAAATAGTGTAAAAATGAGGATCAAAAGAAACAAACATCAAGGTAGAGATCATACATAATATCAGATGTCAAAATAAGATAAGCAAAAATTACAAAAGTTTCTTTGCATTTATTTTACATGTATTGTCAGTGTTGCGCTCACAGATCACGTAGGTAGAGTTCTTTACTGTGTATGTGGATGACCATGTCTGTCAGAAACCACCGAAGACCATTTTTGACCCAGGAAAAACCCTGCTATAGGATGATCATTTTTATTTGGTAACACTTTAGAATAATGGTCATTAGTTAATATTGGTTAACTAAATTAGTTAACATTAACTAATAATGAACTGCACTTATAAAGCGTTTATTAATTTTGTTAATGTTAATTTCAACATTTACTAATGCATTATTAAAATCTTGTTAACATTAGTTAATGCAGTGTGAACTAACATGAACAAACCATGAACAGCTGTATTTATATTAACTAATGCTAACAAAGATGAACAAATACAGTAACAAATGTACTGCTCATGGTTAGTTCATGTTAGTTAATACATTAACTAATGTTAACTAATGACCATTATTCTAAAGTGTTACCTTTTATTTTACCTTTAATTACATTGACTTAATTTGATTTAAAAAGCACCTTCTTAGTTTTTTTTCGTTGCACTAAACATTATTTGATTTAACATTTTGGAACAATTATATACTTTGGTTTTATTTAATTTCACTGGTAAAGACTTTTTTTCTGTACACTTAATTTAAAAACAAATGCTGATTTAAGTAACATCTTTGTTTGGATTGCAGAATATGCAGTTGTTGCCTTTAATTTCACCTTTCAGTCTTTTAATTTCCAATTAAATTTCTTGTTAATTTCAAATTGCGGACTTGTTTTCATTAGCCAAAAGCCAATTTAGCCTGTTAAATACCAAATAAACATCTTGTTCATGTATACTTTCATTCTTTTATTGTGTTAAGAAATAAATAAAAAAAATCGGAAATCGATATCGGAATCGGCCAGTTTTCTTGAAAAAAATCGGTATCGGAATCGGCCATGTAAAATCATGATCGGTGCATCACTAGATGATTATTTTAAGGCGTCTTATATTTTGGGGATGGAAAAACATAAATGTTGATACTGTCTAATGTGATTTATTAAACTTCAAAAGGCTATGATTTCATTGAATAAATGTGAGCGATTCACATTTCAAAGCCTCAAGGTGGCGCTGTTGTGTTACAGGTTTCGAAACAGTTTGATATTTAATGGTATTCCTCTCTGTTTGTGTGTTTTAGTGTATAAGCGATGGCAGCATCTCAACTCCTGGACGAACAAGATGACAGAGACAGTGGCGACTCCCATGTAATGGTGATGGTAGAGGATAGGACACGCCCCCAAACCGGAAGGACACGCCCCTCTCCGGACACGCCCAGTAATCAGGGTCAGGTTTCCGACAAGCCAAACAACAGCAAGCCGACGCGCTTGGCGCGGGGTTTCCGTAAAGCCTTGCGGAAAAACCAGGATTACATCCGCATCACTATCCCAAATTCCAGTGTCTCTCGGCTGCCGTCGGAATGGTGGAAGACGGGAATCGCCTTCGTCTGGGCCGCTTTTAACCTCATCCTTACGACAGTCATAATCACCGTCATCCACGAGAGAGTCCCGGATAAGTCCATCAGCCCGCCGTTACCGGACAAGTTCTTTGATTACGTGCCGCGTGCCAAGTGGGCGTTTTCCGTCACAGAGGTGAATGGAATGATTCTGGTGGCTCTGTGGTTCATCCAATGGCTCTTCCTTAAGCACAGGTGAGCATTTTGTCTGAATAAATTCAGATCTGCGGCGGTTCACTGACACTAACATGAAAGCATATATAGTGCACTGTCTGATCGATCCCTATCCCCTATATAGAGCACTGTCTGATCGTTCCCTATCCCCTATATAGAGCACTGTCTGATCGTTCCCTATCCCCTATATAGTGCACTGTCTGATCGTTCCCTATCCCCTATATAGAGCACTGTCTGATCGTTCTCTATCCCCTATATAGTGCACTGTCTGATCGATCCCTATCCCCTATATAGTCCACTGTCTGATTGTTACCTATCCCCTATATAGAGCACTGTCTGATCGTTCCCTATCCCCTATATAGTGCACTGTCTGATCGATCCCTATCCCCTATATAGTCCACTGTCTGATTGTTCCCTATCCCCTATATAGTGCACTGTCTGATCGTTCTCTATCCCCTATATAGTGCACTGTCTGATTGTTCTCTATCCCCTATATAGAGCACTGTCTGATTGTTCTCTATCCCCTATATAGTGCACTGTCTGATCGTTCCCTATCCCCTATATAGAACACTGTCTGATCGTTCCCTATCCCCTATATAGTGCTCTGTCTGATCGTTCCCTGTCCCCTATATAGTGCACTGTCTGATCGTTCCCTATCCCCTATATAGTGCACTGTCTGATCGTTCACTATCCCCTATATAGAGCACTGTCTTATCGTTCCCTATCCCCTATATAGTGCACTGTCTGATCGTTCCCTATCCTCTATATAGAGCACTGTCTGATCGTTCCCTATCCCCTATATAGTGCACTGTCTGATCGTTCCCTGTCCCCTATATAATGCACTGTCTGATCGTTCCTTGTCCCCTATATAGTTCACTGTCTGATCATTCCCTATCCCCTATATAGAGCACTGTCTGATCATTCCCTATCCCCTATATAGAGCACTGTCTGATCATTCCCTATCCCCTATATAGAGCACTGTCTGATCGTTTCCTATCCCCTATATATAGCACTGTCTGATTGTTCCCTGTCCCCTATATAGTGCACTGTCTGATCGATCCCTATCCCCTATATAGTCCACTGTCTGATTGTTCCCTATCCCCTATATAGTGCACTGTCTGATCGTTCTCTATCCCCTATATAGTGCACTGTCTGATCGTTCTCTATCCCCTATATAGAGCACTGTCTGATTGTTCTCTATCCCCTATATAGTGCACTGTCTGATCGTTCCCTATCCCCTATATAGAACACTGTCTGATCGTTCCCTATCCCCTATATAGTGCTCTGTCTGATCGTTCCCTGTCCCCTATATAGTGCACTGTCTGATCGTTCCCTATCCCCTATATAGTGCACTGTCTGATCGTTCACTATCCCCTATATAGAGCACTGTCTTATCGTTCCCTATCCCCTATATAGTGCACTGTCTGATCGTTCCCTATCCTCTATATAGAGCACTGTCTGATCGTTCCCTATCCCCTATATAGTGCACTGTCTGATCGTTCCCTGTCCCCTATATAATGCACTGTCTGATCGTTCCTTGTCCCCTATATAGTTCACTGTCTGATCATTCCCTATCCCCTATATAGAGCACTGTCTGATCATTCCCTATCCCCTATATAGAGCACTGTCTGATCATTCCCTATCCCCTATATAGAGCACTGTCTGATCGTTTCCTATCCCCTATATATATCACTGTCTGATTGTTCCCTGTCCCCTATATAGTGCACTGTCTGATCGTTCCCTATCCACTATATAGAGCACTGTCTGATCGTTCCCTGTCCCCTATATAGTGCACTGTCTGATCGTTCCCTATCCCCTATATAGTGAACTGTCTGATTGTTCCCTGTCCTCTATATAGTGCACTGTCTGATTGTTCCCTATCCCCTATATAGTGCACTGTCTGATCGTTCCCTGTCCTCTATATAGTGCACTGTCTGATCGTTCCCTATCCCTTAAATAGTGCACTGTCTGATCGTTCCCTATCCCCTATTTAGAGCACTGTCTGATCGTTCCCTATCCCCTATATAGTGCACTGTCTGATTGTTCCATATCCCCTAGATTGAGCACTCTGATCGTTCCCGATCACCTATACCAGGGGTGGGCAATTCCAGTCCTCGAGGGCCACTGTCCTGCAGAGTTTAGCTCCAACCCTGATAAAACTCACCTGCCTGTATCCTTCTAGTAATCCTGAAGACATTAATTAGCTGGTTCAGGTGTGTTTGATTAGGGTTGGAGCTAAATTATGCAGGACAGTGGCCCTCGAGGACTGGAATTGCCCACCCCTGACCTATACAGTGCACTCTGATCGTTCCCTATCCCCTATATAGTGCACTGTCTGATCGTTCCCTATCCCCTATATAGTGCACTGTCTGATCATTCCCTATGCCCTATATAGAGCACTGTCTGATCGTTCCCTATATAGAGCACTGTCTGATCATTCCCTATCCCCTAAATAGAGCACTGTCTGATCGTACCCTATCCCCTAAATAGAGCACTGTCTGATTGTTCCCTATCCCCTATATAGAGCACTGTCTGATCGTTCCCTATCCCCTATATAGTGCACTGTCTGATCGTTCCCTATCCCCTATTGAGTGCACTGTCTGATCGTTCCCTATCCCCTATTGAGTGCACTGTCTCATCGTTCCCTATCCCCTATATAGTGCACTGTCTGATCGTTCCTTATCCCCTATATAGTGCACTGTCTGATCATTCCCCGTCCCCTATTTAGTGCACTGTCTGATCGTTCCCTATCCCCTACATAGAGCACTGTCTGATCGTTCCCTATCCCCTATATAGTGCACTGTCTGATCGTTCCTTATCCCCTATATAGAGCACTGTCTGATCATTCCCCGTCCCCTGTATAGTGCACTGTCTGATCGTTCCCCATCCCCTATATAGTGCACTGTCTGATCATTCCCCGTCCCCTGTATAGTGCACTGTCTGATCGTTCCCCATCCCCTATATAGTGCACTGTCTGATTGTTCCCTGTCCCCTATATAGTGCACTGTCTGATCATTCCCCGTCCCCTGTATAGTGCACTGTCTGATCGTTCCCCATCCCCTATATAGTGCACTGTCTGATTGTTCCCTGTCCCCTATATAGTGCACTGTCTGATCGTTCCCTATCCACTATATAGAGCACTGTCTGATCGTTCCCTGTCCCCTATATAGTGCACTGTCTGATTGTTCCCTATCCTCTATATAGTGCACTGTCTGATCGTTCCTTCTCCCCTATATAGTGCACTGTCTGGTCGTTCCCTATCCCCTATAGTGCACTGTCTGATTGTTCCCTATCCTCTATATAGTGCACTGTCTGATCGTTCCCTATCCCCTATATAGTGCACTGTCTGATCGTTCCCTATCCACTATATAGAGCACTGTCTGATCGTTCCCTGTCCCCTATATAGTGCACTGTCTTATTGTTCCCTATCCCCTATGTAGTGCACTGTCTGATCGTTCCTTCTCCCCTATATAGTGCACTGTCTGATCGTTCCCTATCCCCTATATAGTGCACTGTCTGATCGTTCCCTATCCCCTATATAGTGCACTGTCTGATCGTTCCTTCTCCCCTATATAGTGCACTCTCTGATCGTTCCTTCTCCCCTATATAGTGCACTGTCTGATCGTTCCCTATCCCCTATATAGTGCACTGTCTGATCGTTCCCTATCCTCTATATAGGGCACTGTCTGATCCTTCCCTATCCCCTAAATAGAGCACTGTCTGATCGTTCTCTATCCCCTATATAGTGCACTGTCTGATCATTCCCTATGCCCTATATAGAGCACTGTCTGATCGTTCCCTATATAGAGCACTGTCTGATCATTCCCTATCCCCTAAATAGAGCACTGTCTGATCGTACCCTATCCCCTAAATAGAGCACTGTCTGATTGTTCCCTATCCCCTATATAGAGCACTGTCTGATCGTTCCCTATCCCCTATATAGTGCACTGTCTGATCGTTCCCTATCCCCTATTGAGTGCACTGTCTGATCGTTCCCTATCCCCTATTGAGTGCACTGTCTCATCGTTCCCTATCCCCTATATAGTGCACTGTCTGATCGTTCCTTATCCCCTATATAGTGCACTGTCTGATCATTCCCCGTCCCCTATTTAGTGCACTGTCTGATCGTTCCCTATCCCCTACATAGAGCACTGTCTGATCGTTCCCTATCCCCTATATAGTGCACTGTCTGATCGTTCCTTATCCCCTATATAGAGCACTGTCTGATCATTCCCCGTCCCCTGTATAGTGCACTGTCTGATCGTTCCCCATCCCCTATATAGTGCACTGTCTGATCATTCCCCGTCCCCTGTATAGTGCACTGTCTGATCGTTCCCCATCCCCTATATAGTGCACTGTCTGATTGTTCCCTGTCCCCTATATAGTGCACTGTCTGATCATTCCCCGTCCCCTGTATAGTGCACTGTCTGATCGTTCCCCATCCCCTATATAGTGCACTGTCTGATTGTTCCCTGTCCCCTATATAGTGCACTGTCTGATCGTTCCCTATCCACTATATAGAGCACTGTCTGATCGTTCCCTGTCCCCTATATAGTGCACTGTCTGATTGTTCCCTATCCTCTATATAGTGCACTGTCTGATCGTTCCTTCTCCCCTATATAGTGCACTGTCTGGTCGTTCCCTATCCCCTATAGTGCACTGTCTGATTGTTCCCTATCCTCTATATAGTGCACTGTCTGATCGTTCCCTATCCCCTATATAGTGCACTGTCTGATCGTTCCCTATCCACTATATAGAGCACTGTCTGATCGTTCCCTGTCCCCTATATAGTGCACTGTCTTATTGTTCCCTATCCCCTATGTAGTGCACTGTCTGATCGTTCCTTCTCCCCTATATAGTGCACTGTCTGATCGTTCCCTATCCCCTATATAGTGCACTGTCTGATCGTTCCCTATCCCCTATATAGTGCACTGTCTGATCGTTCCTTCTCCCCTATATAGTGCACTCTCTGATCGTTCCTTCTCCCCTATATAGTGCACTGTCTGATCGTTCCCTATCCCCTATATAGTGCACTGTCTGATCGTTCCCTATCCTCTATATAGGGCACTGTCTGATCCTTCCCTATCCCCTAAATAGAGCACTGTCTGATCGTTCTCTATCCCTTATATAGTGCACTGTCTGATCGTTCTCTATCCCCTATATAGTGCACTGTCTGAATGTCCCTATCCCCTATATAGTGCACTGTCTGATCGTTCTCTATCCCCTATATAGTGCACTGTCTGATCGTTCCCTATCCTCTATATAGTGCACTGTCTGATCGTTCCCTATCCCCTATATAGTGCACTGTCTGATCGTTCTCTATCCCCTATATAGTGCACTGTCTGATCGTTCCTTCTCCCCTATATAGTGCACTGTCTGATCGTTCCTTCTCCCCTATATAGTGCACTGTCTGATCTTTCCCTATCCCCTATATAGTGCACTGTCTGATCGTTCCCTATCCTCTATATAGGGCACTGTCTGATCCTTCCCTATCCCCTAAATAGAGCACTGTCTGATCGTTCTCTATCCCTTATATAGTGCACTGTCTGATCGTTCTCTATCCCCTATATAGTGCACTGTCTGAATGTCCCTATCCCCTATATAGTGCACTGTCTGATCGTTCTCTATCCCCTATATAGTGCACTGTCTGATCGTTCCCTATCCTCTATATAGAGCACTGTCTGATTGTTCTCTATCCCCTATATAGTGTACTGTCTGATCGTTCTCTATCCCCTATATAGTGCACTGTCTGATCGTTCCCAGCTATTTAAAGTGTAGGGGGCAGGGCTTCAGATTCTAGAGAGCATTTGATTGGACAGAAAATCTGATGAGAAGTGCAGAAAAAGAGACTGTAGCTTATGTTGTGAATGCTTTTATCTTCTAATTGCGCGTGTTGTCATTGTTTTGGAGCGCACTAGCTTATAGATAACAGTGAGATTAACATAATAAAACTTGATTTCATGGTGACTTTAAAGAGTTACATGAACCAAACCAATCAGCTACGGCTTTAATGAGCGTATAGAGATCCATTACGTGGGAGTGGGCGGAGCTAAAGAGCTCTTTTGGCACGATTTTCTCGCCGCCACTCTCTGATTGGTGGGATTTACTGTACAGCATCATGGGTAAGTATTTTGCTACAAATGAAGCTGTTGAACATGATTATTTTAAAAATGATTTGATGTGGTGTGAACGGATGGCTTCAACCATCGATTGCCAAGCCTGTAGCTCTCAGTGGGTTCACAGAATGATTCCTGCTTGTCCTGTTGTGTTGACAGAGCCATCGTGGGCCGGAGGTTTTTTTTCCTGCAGGGAATGTTGTATCTGTACCGTATGGTGACCATGTACATCACAACTCTTCCGGTTCCCAGCATGCACATGGACTGCGCCCCGAAGGTGAGTGCCGCTCAACCAACACCAACGAATATCTGGATCAAAACACAGGAGAAAAAAAAGAAGAAACAAGGGATTAAAAAAGCATTGCTGATTAGGGATGTCACAATTTTCTAATATTCGATTAGTTGATTTTACTTCTAGAACTTCGAATAGGTTGTGCGATTATCGTCAACAAAATAAATAAAATCCGTGTTTTTCTGATGTGGTGGTGATGCGTTCACACCAGATGAGAATGAAGCGTTTGGCGCAAGTGATTTACATGTTAAGTCAATGCTGCGTTAACCAATCAGGAGCTTGCTCTAGTAGTGACAACAATGAGGAGAAAATCTGTATATTAATATCTGGTTCAGACAATATGATTATCACTGTAATAACATTAAATAACATTAAAAAAAACACAACCCAGTCTCTCTTTGTTAAATGCAAGTTTATATTTGATCAATAATACAAAAGTATAAGTAAAAGGTATAATAAGCTACACATGAAATAAAGCAAACAATTCAGTCAAAAATTCAAAGTCAGTGCTAGTCGGCTACAACGGTAACGTAAAGTTAAAGGAACACTCCACTTTTTTTGGAAATAGGCTCATTTTACAAGTCCCCTAGAGTTAAATAGTTGAGTTTTACCGTTTTTGAATCCATTCAGCCGATCTTTGTATCTGGCGGTAGCACTTTTAGCATAGCTTAGCATACATCATTTATTCTGATCAGTCCATTAGCATCTCATTCAAAAAATGACCAAAGACACTTTCAATATTTTTCCTATTTAAAACTTGACTCTTCTACAGTTACATCGTGTGCTAAGACAAACTGAAAATGAAAAGTTGTGATTTTCTACACCTATATGGCTAGGAACTACTTTCTCATTCCTGCGTAATAGTCGCGGATCTTCACGGCCGTACCACGGCTGCAGCGGCGCAATGATTGGTTGGTATTCTGTGAAACATGGTGGTAGTTACACCTTCGACTTACTATCTCAGCCCTTTACAACACACAGAACCATGGCTAATCACAGCTAAATCCACAACACACAGAACCATGGCTAATCACAGCTAAATCCACAACACAATTTGTCGGCTGCAAGCCTGAAACTTTCTCTGCAACTACACGAACTTGGAGCCGGTCACATTGAAAGTTACCTAGCTGGGCTACTTTCAGACGCTGTAATATCATTGCCATGGTACGGCCGCGAAGATCCGCGACTATTACGCAGGAATCAGAAAGTAGTTCCTAGCCATATAGGTGTAGAAAATCGCAACTTTTCATTTTCAGTTTGTCTTAGCACACGATGTAACTGTAGAAGAGTCAAGTTTTAAATAGGAAAAATATTGAAAGTGTCTTTGGTCATTTTTTGAATGAGATGCTAATGGACTGATCGGAATCAATGATGTATGCTAAGCTAATGCTAAAAGTGCTACCGCCAGATACAAAGATCGTCTGAATGGATTCAAAAACGGTAAAACTCAACTATTTAACTCTAGGGGACTTGTAAAATGAGCCTATTTTCAAAAAAAGTGGAGTGTTCCTTTAAATAACCTAAAAATATAAAGTAATCTTCACTTTGCCCTCAGCCTAAACGATTCGCCAGGGAACAAATTATAGATCCATGAGAGCAAAGATCGGCCTTTGCATAAACACAAGACGAACTATAGCTGGAGACGCCACAGAGACATCAGAGCCAGCGGCAGAAGGACTGGCTGAGGAAAGGCTGCTCTCGCCGGGTTAATGAGCGCCGCTGATCGCCTCACAACTCCGAAAACGGCAGATAAAATGTTCAAATAGGCGCTCTCTTTATAAATAAACCACAGATCTGAGCTTTAAACTACTACATTATCGACTGAAAAAGTCTTAAAACTACGTTATGTCACAGATTAACAGTAGAATTTGAACAAAAAAGACGTGTAAACACAGCCCATGTCAGCCATTTCTCAACGAGACGAGCTGCTGGCAGAAGCCCCGCCCATGACGCGAGTTCGTAGCCATTTTCAATTGGTAGCCATTTTCAAAAACATCTAAAGACGCATCTCTTCCAGCAGCACCTGACCAATCAAAAATAGCATTTATCATTCTATTCATTTTCTGTCTGTCTAATTAATTAAATAAATAAATAAAAAATAAGTCTGTCGTGTGTTCTGTGCTAGATTAACTGAGACTTGTTACAGCACTTCTGTTGCGCTCATTTGTAAGTCGCTTTGGATAAAAGCGTCTGCTAAATGACTAAATGGAAATGTATGTAAATGTGACAACACTATTCTATATAAAAAGTATTTGCTGATATTCTCTTTTTTTATGTTGGTTTACAAATTTGTACCTTTTTTACATTTTTACTCTTTTAGTTTTACAACCCCAAATCAGAAAAAGTTGGGACAGTATGGAAAAAAAGAAGAAAAAAAAAGAAGTGATTTCTAAATTTACTTTGACGTGTATTTCATTGCAGACAATATGAACACAAAATATTTCATGTTTTGTCTGGTCAACTTCATGTCATTTGTAAATATGCATCCTTTCCTGTCATTCAGACCTGCAACACATTTCAAAAAAAGTTGGGACAGGAGCAATTTAGGGCTAGTAATGAGGTAAAATGGTTAAATAATGATGTGATTTGAAACTGGTGATGTCAACAGGTGATTGTAATTATGATTTGGTACAAAAGCAGCATCCAAGAAAGGTCTAATCCTTTAGGAGCAAAGATGGGCCGAGGATCGCCAGTTTGCCAACAAATACGTGAGGAAATTATTGAAATGTTTAAAAACAATGTTCCTCAAAGAAAGATAGGAAGAGATTTGGATATTTCACATTCAACAGTGCATAACATAATTAAAAGATTCAAGGAATCTGGAGGAATTTCAGTGTGTAAAGGACAAGGGCGCAAGCCTAAGCTGAACAACCGTGATCTCCGATCCCTCAGGCGGCACTGCATCGAGAATCGTCATTCATCTATAAGCGATATCACCACATGGGCTCAGGACTACTTTGGCAAACCTTTGTCAAGTACCACAATACGTAGTTACATCCACAAATGCCAGTTAAAACTGTACTGTGCCAAAAGGAAGCCCTATGTTAACAGTGTCCAGAAGCGCCGTCGACTTCTCTGGGCTTGGAGGCATCTGGGATGGACCATCACACAGTGGAAACGTGTACTGTGGTCAGATGAATCAGTATTTGAGGTATTTTTTGGGAGGAATGGACGCCGTGTGCTCCGGACCAAAGAAGAAAAGGATCATCCAGACTGTTACCAGCAACAAGTCCAAAAGCCAGGGTCTGTCATGGTATGGGGTTGTGTCAGTGCTAGGGGTGTGACGGTTAGTATATAACCGTGAGACCGACGGTTATAGTTAAACACCGTCATTAGAACTCTATAACCGCCAAAACCGTGTTATTCAAATATTTTTTCCAAACAAAAAAAAAAAATCATTTTTTAGATAGGTTCCCTCAGCTGACGAGGGAAACGGAGGCGGAGTTAGTGGTGCTTCGGAGGCTGCTACTGCTGGAGATGATTCGGGAGAGGTCTGTGCACCACCCCCTACCAAGAAGAGAAATCTTGGAGATCTCCTTAATAAATGGAGGTCTGAAATCTCTGCCCCTTTACCGATCAGAGCGCGCGTTAACCCGCTATCTCCAAGAACAACCAAATGACTCTACGGCTAATCCACTAGCATGGTGAGACAATGAAACACGCTATCCACTCTTAGCAAAATTGGCACGTAAATACATGTGTATTTGTGCTACAAGCACAGCATCAGAGAGAGTTTCTAGCACTGCGGGAAACATACCCCTGTCAGATCGTCACTAAAACCAAGTAAAGTGAACATGGTGTTCCTGTCACGGTAATTAGGTAAATAGATAATATACTATATCTCTTTACATAAATACTATTTTCTACTTAAAACTATAATTTCGTTATTTTTACTAACCCAAATAATGACTCGTCCGCACGTGAGGGGGAAAATGGCTTCCTTCCACTTAAGAGTTGAGCTCTTTATATTTTAATATATCTCTTTACATAAATACTATTTTCTACTTTTAAAAATTAATTTTGTTATTTTACTAACCCAGTGTTTTGTATGTGAATGCCGTTTCACGTGAATATTACCACAGGAGTGAAGCACAAAGCTTTGTTTAGCCTACAAAGGAAATGATGGAGAGCACTTTTTCATTCTGTTTTGTGATCTGGTCAATCGATTTTCCGTGAATTTTAACAATAGCCCTAGTCCATTTTATCCCAATGGACATGGACATCTCGTTTCTTTTCCAAAATCTTCACTCACGTCGCACCCATTTTCGCAGGGGATTATAAACGTTTCTTCCTTTCGTTTGCTTATAATTAAATCTATTATAACTATTCACATCCTTTACTGTGGGAAAGTATAACAAAAAAACACTGTGGGACGAATACTTTTTTACTTCAAATTGTATTTAACACAGTTTGTTCTTGTTATTAAACAAGGCGCGTCAAGTTTGGTTTATTTGAATAGCGCATTTCACACACGCGCCGGTGATTTTAGTTTCGTTTTCTCTGGCAGTGAATAATCAAACCTTGCCTAAATGTCTTGACCCTGTGGAAGATAAAATCCGCTCTTCAGACATTTTACAAACAGTGTTGCCTTGCAACATCAGGAGAAAATATGAAGATGAAGATATTCGAGAAGGTGTCTATCCAGCTTGTGTCCCATTCATCTCAAAACGCAGAGCGGTATATGACGCATCTTTACGGGGAAATAGTAATCAAATATTTTTCTAATAGTATATATTTAACTAATATTTAATTTTCTTATATTCTTGAGGTAGGCCTAACCATTATTTACTGAAAATCGTTTAAATATTTTATAGGCTGTGTTGTTTCACCAACGGAAGTGCTAAAATAAACACGCATGGATGTTTCAGCCTCAAATGATTTCAAAATGTAGGCTATATATATCTGGCATAGACTACAGTATTTAAAATAGCATATGCATTAGTTACATTCTCAATTTAATTTACAGAGCAATCCCTGCTAAGTTTTTAGTTTAACTAATACTATAGAAGCGGATTAGTGTGTCGCACTCGCAACGGGGGCGTGTGGTGGCGCTCCATCATGACGCCCAATCCCCCCCCCCCCCCCCCCCCCCCCCCCGACGACGGTTATGTTACGAACCGTCACATTTTACTCACATCATAACCGTCATCACCAATTCTGAAACCGGCACACCCCTAGTCAGTGCCCTTGGCAAAGGTAACTTGCACTTCTGTGAAGGCACCATTAATGCTGAAAAGTACATAGAGATTTTGGAGCATAATATTCTGCCTTCAAGAAGACATCTTTTCCAAGGACATCCATGCATATTTCAACAAGACAATGCAAAACCACATTCTGCACACATTACAAAGTCCTGGCTGCGGAGGAAGAGGGTACGGGTACTTGACTGGCCTGCCTGCAGTCCCGACCTGTCTCCAATAGAGTTTTGAAGCGCAAAATGCGACAACGAAGACCCCGTACTGTTGCCCACCTTAAGACTTGTTTGTAGGAAGAATGGGACAAAATTACACCTGAAACACTTCATCACTTGGTGTCTTCAGTCCCTAAACGTCTTTTAAGTGTTGTGAAAAGGAATGGCAACATTACAAAGTGGTAAATGCTTTACTGTCCCAACTTTTTTTGAAATGTGTTGCAGGTCTGAATGAGAGGAAAGGATGCATATTTACAAATGACATGAAGTTGACCAGACAAAACATGAAATATTTTTTGTTCATATTGTCTGCAATTAAATACATGTCAAAGGAAATTTAGAAATCAATTCTTTTTTTCTTTTTTTGCGTTTTCCATACTGTCCCAACTTTTTCTGATTTGGGGTCGTACATTTTGTCAAGGGCTTGTTTACATTTATACTTTTTTTTTATTTTACACTACTGAAGGCCAATGGCGCAAGTTAAGCATAAATTAGTCGATAGATTAATCGATATAAAAATAGTCGTTAGTGGCAGCCCTAGTTTTGTCACACATTAACAGTAGTATTTTAACAAAAAAGACGTGTAAACACAGCCCATGTCAGCCATTTCTCAACGAGACGAGCCGCTGGCAGAAGCCCCGCCCATGAGGCGAGTTCGCCGGACTCTGACCTGAAGCTTGCACAGCTGACAGATAGACAGATAGTCTCAGACAGATTGCGACGCCAGTTTCGCAGATTATTGGGTTTGAATGGTAAAAAATATGTAAAAACGCACGTCCTGGCGAGTATTCGGGTAAACGCAGTCAGATATGTCTTTAGTGAACGTATACAGAGTTGAGCGAGAAATCAGGTGTTACAATGACTTTGGTCCGTGCAGCTCTTAAAGGGCCGGACCTCATATTCTGTGAGAAGCAGGGCAGGAACATGCCGGACAAGTGAGTTTTTAGTTTTTTTTTAACCCTAAAACAATGCTAAAACGATGAATAGTAAGTTCTGTCATATTATTCAATAAATTTTACAGTTGTTTGCCATGGTATGGATTCAGTATCGGTATTGAGGTATTTTAGTCTGGTATCGTATCAAAGTCATAATTTTGGTAATGTGACAACACTATTCTATATAAAAAGTATTTGCTGATATTCTTTTTTTTTATGTTGGTTTACAAATTTGTACCTTTTTACATTTTTACTCTTTTAGTTTTACATTTTGTCAAGGGCTTGTTTACATTTATACTTTTTTATACACAGCCCATGTCAGCCATTTCTCAACGAGACGAGCCGCTGGCAGAAGCCCCGCCCATGACGCGAGTTCACGTCTGTTGTGAAGTAAATGTCACGCGCCAATGAAGCGAGTAAACTCAAAATGTTCAAGCGTCCAACTTCGCGTCATTCGCGTCCGTTGTGAACGCACAATAACAGCTGTCGATCATCTCTCAGGGTGTTTTATACGGGCCGTGGTCTGAACGGGATTCTTCCCGGCGCCTCCGCACTGTTGGTCTGGGTTCACACTCAACTTGATTGTGTTGAAAATCTGGTGCATTTGTGTTCATCTTACATCATCACAAACATGCACAGACAAAATAGAAAACAGAACGCGGGTCAATATATTGTGCTATTATGCATGGCATATATCGGTTACGGTAACTTGGGGCGATGTCAAATAACAGTCGAGTGTGCTGCGCATAAAGCGCTTCTGCAGAATAAAACCGCAAACCGAGGGGACCACAGTTATGATGTCATCGACAGGCCACGCCCTCACACCATTTACAAATAGTTGGGAACATTTGGGATATTCTAAGTACTCAACTGAACAAAATATATTTACTGAAAATGTTTTACATAGTGCACCTTTAAGCAGAGTTTCTTGTTTGCATGTCATGTGGACTTAATTAATCCTTATCTTGAGCAAAAAAAGCAAGCTGACATTAAGTACGGTCATATATTTTATTTTGAATACATACAAACAGGTCCTGAAATTAACACCCGACCGCGCGCCAAATGCGGGTGAATTTTGCAATTGGCGGGTAACCCTGTCAATCTACCTGCCACATTGGAGGTAGCCAATGAGAATCGAGTGATTGATTGGACAGTTTGAGACGATGCGACTGCGTTCATGCGATCGGAAAGAAGATGAGGCCCTTCTCTGACTACGATTGGATGTGCGAGTATTAATCTGGTGGTGAGATGGGACGAGATAATGCAACAGTACAACGACAGTTGCACAGATGTGTGTGTGTGTGTGTGTGTGTGTATGCAGTAACATTATCAGTAATAATAATATTAATTTAGTTCTGTTTAACAGTTCCTGACCGTGACTAAATCAGCCATCAAAACACTGCATCAATGAATTTTTTTTTTTTTTTAAATGTATATTATAAGAGTTATTATTACTTGTATTGATTTTGTTAATAACTTGGCCGCACTTAAATTTGTATTCTTACAAGTTAAAAACAATGTTTGTGGGACTAGGGGATTTTTGAAGAGGCAAGTGAAAGAGAATTTTACTAGACAGATTAAAACTATAACATAAACAAAAAACTATAACAAAAAACAACTAGAGAATCACCAAAATGCAAGAATGATTCTGCATTAATTTAGCGTAAGTGGCGATCGATAGTGGATAATAATAGCCTGATGTATAATAAACTGACGGTAACAATGTTGCGCTGTTGATGCTTGCGCAGCCTCTCGAGGAGAAATCAATGTTACTGAATGATTCAGCGTTTGAATGAATCATTGAATCAGTCGTTTGATCGAATCGACTCACTCACTCATTAAAACGGTCACCTGCTGCCACCTACTGGTGGTTTACTTTCATGTTTAAGCACTCTTTGCAACTTTTCTTATTTGTATATTCAAAAATATTTAAAACAATCTCATACATTTTTTTTTATGCAGTTGTAATTTTTCAGTGTAAATTATTTAATTAGATTGGTAACAGCTCTACAGTGTTTTAATTTATAAATCAAATTTAAGAATATAAACTGAAAGCTGAAGCATAGCCTATATTTAATAAGATTATGGCAAAAAATGCCCTTTATAAAAGGTAAAAATATCAAAGATATGCAGATTTAAATATGTCAAAGCTGATTGAACACTGTTGAGAATATTTCTAAATTATATTTACAACACACACACACACACACACAAATCCGGACAAACACGTGAACAGGCTTAATGTCGAGGAGAAAAAAAAAGTGGCTGCTGGTCAAAAAAGTTAAGTTCAGGCCCTGCATACAAATGTCAATTATGTCTTTTAGTTTGTCGAGAGATGTAAAGCACCTTGTTTGAAGAGTGCGCATGTAGCCTACATCCGTGCCCTAGTAAGAACAAGCTTATGATTGATTCTGGAAATAAATCAAAATAACGGAGAATGAAGAGAATTAGTCCTCAGGTGCCATGAAATTGTCCAAAATGTCTTGGTGAAGCGTTAAGAGTTCCTTTCACTGGAACTAAGGGGCCCTGAAAAACAACCCCACCCCATAAACCCAGTCCCGTTCTCCTGGCAACCGCCAAACCCAGACTCGTCCATGGGATTGTCAGACAGAGAAGCGTGATTGGTCACTCAGAGAACACGTCTCCTCTGTTCTAGAGTTCAGTGGCGGCGTGCTTTACCCCACTGCATCCCACGCTTTGCATTGCACTTGGTGATGTAAGGCTTGGATGAGCGGCTCGGCCATGGAAACCCATTCCCTGAAGCTCTACACACTGTTTTTGAGCTCATCTGAAGGCCACACGAGGTCTTTAATGACTCTGAAAGTTGGCGACTTCTGTGACCCTCAGCATGCGCTGACCCCGCTCTGTGATTTCACTTCGTGGCTGAGTTGCTGTTGTCCCCAATTGCTTCCACTTTGTTAAAACACCACTAACAGTTGAGCGTGGAATATTTAGTATAGTATTTGGACTTATTGCACGATCACGGTACCACGCTTGAGTTCTCTGAGCTCCTGAGAGCGGCCCATTCTCTCACTGATGTGTGTAGAAGCGTCTGCACTAGTGCTTGATTTACACACCTGTGGCCATGAAGGGACTGAACACCTGAACTCACTGATTTAGAGGGGTGTCCCGATACTTTTGTCAATATAGTGTATTAATTTGCTTTGTGCTTTTACCTCATGTTTGGTCTGTTTCCCTTCAGCTCTACGATGATTCTCACGGCAAGTTCATGCGGGTTTTGCAGCTGGTGTCTGGAGGAGGTTTGTCCATCACAGGCTCCCATCTCATGTGCGGAGACTTTCTGTATAGCGGCCACACGGTCATGCTAACGCTCACCTTCCTCTTCATCCAGGAATGTGAGTATGAGGAAACCATTACTGGTTTTGTTTTTTTATGCTCACAATTAGGGGTGGAACGATTACAGCTTTCGTGATAAACCACGATGAAATGCACCGATGGTTAGTAATATAGTTTAAAATTGAATTATCATTAAAACCGTGTGCGATTATCTCGATTTTGAAAACTTGCGGTAAATCCTAGGGCTGTACGATTGATCGAAAAATAATCTAAACAGATATTCAGAACTTCTTCTATGTGTTTTAAGGCCTGCCAGTTTGCATAATAAAGGGATTTTAGTCCATCAGATGTGTGTTATGTTGAGCTAATGCCTGATATATTGTGACAAACGAACACTCAGACAGAAGCTCGCACATCACATGAAGATCACGCGCAGAGAGCAGTGTCAATGCCGTCCTGTGACTAAAGTCACTAAAGTAGTTTAGAAACTCAACCGTTATAGGCATATATTTTAATACCTTTGATGTAAGTACAAACCACAGCTTCATAATGAATAGAGACAGTAAGAGTAATTCACACACACAATCACGCTCTCATTAATGCATTCAGATAAATGTAATGTAGGCCTACTGTGCTAATGTATCTGTATCTGATGTACAACAAACAGAAATCTGCTCCATAGACAATAACTGCTGAAAGTGAACCGTTTCCTTCAAGTATTTTAAAATCACACAGAAATGCCCTCAGCCTTCTAAAGGCACCAAATCTGAGGCGTGGTCATATTTTGGCTTTTACAAAAGTCCTGAGGGAAACTTGATCGAAGATGGTCACCCTTAAGAAAGTCTGTAATGGGGGAAACTTCAAATCTACGAACGCAAGGCAAGTGGACTTTGACCTCAATACCAAAACTGCGTCTGGGAAATAATAACGTGAAGCTTAAGCCAAAGAAGAACGAACACGTTCAGACAAGACTAGGGTGACATTTAAGGGATAATAATCAGGGTGTATTTCGGCTGTGGCGTGTAACACTCACACTAGCCACTTTGGCGGTTGAAATTAGTCTTCTCAAAAGCCATCTGTTATAATCGTGTTGCGCATTATTACCAATCACGTGTGTTTCTATTGAGTTCATGAATGCAATGTCTAAATATAGCTGCAAGCAACATGGCTGGGAGTGTCAGATAAACGGCAGCGATGAGCAATTAAACACATTTTAAGATGATTTTAGGCAAAAAGGCTGAAAAATGCATTGTAGTCTATGGGAAGTTCATGTTTTGTTCTATTATAGCGCCACCAAGAGGCTCAATCCTACCATGTCCTCGGAGTGAGCCCTTACATGTGTGTGTGTCAGTTTTGGTGAAAATATTCACTAAATATTTCGACTTTATTCACGAAATATTTCGACTTTAATCTAAAAATATTTAGACTTTATTCTCAAGATATATTTCGACTTTAATCTCGAAATATTTCGACTTTATTCATGAAATATTTCGACTTTATTCATGAAATATTTCGACTTTATTCTCAAGATATATTTCGACTTTATTCATGAAATATTTCGACTTTATTCACAAAATATTTCGACTTTATTCACGAAATATTTCGACTTTAATCTTGAAATATTTCGACTTTAATTCGACTTTAATCTTGAAATATTTCGACTTTATTCACAAAATATTTCGACTTTATTCACAAAATATTTCGACTTTATTCACAAAATATTTCGACTTTAATCTCAAAATATTTAGACTTTAATCTCAAAATATTTTGACTTTAATCTTGAAATATTTCACCTTTATTCACAAAATATTTCGACTTTAATCTCGAAAATCTATTTTTTTTTTTTTTTTTACTTTGTGGTTCAGGGCTTCTGTAGTTCTCGTCTTTATGATGTTAATATTTTTTGTGATGTTTAGCAGAAAACGTTTATGGAACATCCATATGATATTTGTTTTTGATGAATAGAAAATGTATCGATACGGTTCACTGGCATTGCATCAGTAACCGACGCTCATGGGCAAAACTGTTTATCTCTGAATACTGAAGCCTGATTGGTTCACGTCCGTCCACCTGCACAGACAAATGGCTTTTCGGCCCGCCACTGGCTATTTAAGTCCCGCTGAAAGCCAATTTCTCCTTTCATTCAGGCCACTGCATTGAATCAAATTGATATTGCATCACAGCGTGTTTTGTGGTGTCATCAATTATTAAATATTGAATGTTCACAAGCCCAAATGTTTGCTCTGAGAGCCTCTACTTGAATGCCGCTGCGTGCTAGTTCTTTCTATTGTTGTGTGGTTTACGTTTGTTGTTTTGTGTCGTAGACTCGCCCCGCTCGCGGCTCTGGCGTTGCTATCACGTCATCTGCTGGTTGCTAAGTGCAGTGGGCGTGGTCTGTATCCTGATAGCACATGAGCATTACAGCGTGGATGTAGTGGTGGCGTATTTCATCACTTCACGCCTCTTCTACTGGTACCACACCATGGCCAACAACCAGGTAAAAGCTCACAAACACTATATATATCCTACAAAAGCAACATTTGACTTCCATTCCATCTCTTCTTACTCTGGAAGATGCAGTAGAAGGATCATGTGAATCTGAAGAATGGCGTAATGATGACAAATTCAGCTTTGATCACAGGAATAAATTACATTTTACAGTATATTCACATAGAAAACTTCACTTTTCACAATCTTTAATGCATTTTTGATCAAATAATTGCAGCCTTGGTGAGCAGAAGAGACTTCTATCAAAAACATTGCATGCCCGTAGGCAGAACGAACCAAAGGTCCAGAATTTAAGTCTGTTTTTTGTAATAAACCGGTGTTATTTTAAGTAATGACGGCCAATAATTCGAATCCGGACCTCCTGTATTTTTCCGACGTGTAGGCTTTAAATGTTGTGATCTGTCACCGCTCGTCATCGTCAAAACATTTAAGATGACCAATCAAAACAAAGTAGGCGGGCTTTATGTTCACAGAAGCTGCTGAGCGCAAATTCCAGTAAACGCTCATTAAAGTGCGAGATAAGATGTAGCTAAACTAAACATTTCATATTTGGCAGCTGTTTTAGGATTGAAATGTTAAACTACCGATAAAAATAATCCGGCAAACTAATAAATCTGTGTCTAATTTCACCATTTCTAATTTAAAATAGGCCTAGGTATATAAATACGTATATCATTTCCGTGATTTAATGTAATAATTAGCAACTGTCAAAGTGAGAGGACAAGAAACATTAACAAATCCGTTTTCTTCATATGATGCATACGATTAATAATGAATGTGTACATATTGTGAATAGGACTGTCAAAAGATTAATCGCGATTAATCGCATCCAAAATAAAAGCTTGTGTTTACATAATATATGTGTGTGTACTCTGTTAATTATTATTTATATATAAATACACACACATTCATGTATATATTTAAGAAACAAATATTATTTTTATATATAAAACATTTATATTTATATATATATTATAGATTATATAAATGTATATGCACTATATACATGCAAATATTTCTTAAATATATACATGAATGTGTGTGTATTTATATATAAATAATAATTAACAGAGTAGACACACACATATATTATGTAAACACAAACTTTTATTTTGGATGCGATTAATCTTTTGACAGCCCTATTCAAAATATATTGCAATTTATATAAAATTGCAATTGTTTTTGATTTTTTCTTTTGGAAATTTTGTATATGGTATATACATGCCATTTTATGATCTATAATCACTCCTAAGAACTTAATGTAATTAACTCTTTCTATTATATTATTATCAATTTTAATTTTAATATCATTAAAACATAGTAGTAAATATGATGTGAAAAAGGTCCCCTTTTTTTAAAAAAAGACCCCCCCCCCTTTCACTAGGCCTGCATTGTTATATTAAAACATGTTACCGCTAGTGTACATCATATTCAAAAGCTGCTCAAACAAAAGCTCATATTCATGCTGGCAAATCCTTGTTTTGTTCTTACTAAATGGCAAATTGTACCAAGACAACATGTTTTGTATTCTCTCCTGGTTCTGTAGGCCTTGAGAGGATCTCCTCACAACTACCTGAACCGCACCTGGTGGAACCTGGTGTTTAACTTCCTGGAGAAGAACGTTAAGACCACAGTTCCCTGCGCGTTCTCATGGCCCGTGTCGCTTCCGTCCACGTGCTTCAAGAACCCGTGCAAGAGCTACTCCAAAGTGCAGAGCACACGAGATGAATGAGGTGCTCAAGCGTCAGACTGTGCGTTTGTTGGGTAACAAAGTCCCGCAGTAGAAATGGAAATGCAAGTGTGCGCCACAGAACACCATCTGTGCGATTTTTTTCCATCCTGTTTACTTGAAGTGCCTGTCGGACAGCTTTACATGCTTTGGATGGTTCCTGGTGGAGTTTATATCTGTATAAACGTGCCGTTTTCTTCATCTGAGGGGAACAGGGCGCTCAGTGTTTGTTCCTGATAGTATTTTTTTCCCCACATCATACTCGGACATAATTAAGATGCTCATTTTAATGATGTTTCACAATGAAGGATTGAAAAGTATGTGTAGTTTTTAATTTGTTCATTGCCTCGTGAAAGAAATGTTTTATTTGTTTTATGCAAAATAAATACTATTTTCTTAAGTTCTACAACTCCGATTACACTTCTTGTTCTTATCATTATTTTTCTGGTTTAGTGCTGTTTTAAATAATTTTAAAACTGCCAGCTGATTTGTGGGGAAAAACATTGAACCTTTGCTATAGATGTATGTGACAAATAAACACTGTGCACATTGCATAGTGTATTTGCTCAAATGCATTTTGCAGGCTTTTTGCACAGGTGAAACTGGCTTGGATTTGTTTTTTTTGGCATGCATAACTGAACACTTAATGCCAAAAAAACCCACCCCCCCCCAGTTTCACACGCAAGGCTTAAGATATTCCCAGACTATAATGCATGTTTGAGCTGTAAGCAACTTGCACTGTCATTTAAAACATGTCTCAATATGCACACCAGTAATGTTTTTTTCTAAGGCACGTTTATTAAAGTTGCTTAAATATCCTAACTGAACTAAGGCCTAATCCTTGCTTTAACCCTCTGGTGCTCTTCGTTTAGGGGTTGCATTGGTCGTCTTCCCGGTCACCTTAAAATTATACTTCCTCCACCCCAGTAAAACCAATGCAATTTATTTTTCTTCAATAATATTTAAAATATTTTAATTTTGTATTTTGAGATGATTTGATGTTTTTGTAATTTTTTTTTTTGTGTGTGCAGTATTTCAGGTTAAAATAGAGACTAGGCCTTCAAAATCCTTTTTTTTTTGAAGGCAGATTAGTGCCCTCTTTTGGATTTATTTAAGAAATCATGCAACCATGTGTGTAATCACTAGAGGGGAGGCTTGAGAATTCCCTAGTTCTGTTTTGAACACATTTAATGATTTTTTTTTTAATGGATTTGAATATATATTTAAAAAAATGTCCCATTCATTTCCTATGGGGGTCATAGAAGAGCACAAGTGGGAGTATTTTTTCATATCATTCTGATGAAGCGGTGATTTAAAAAAATTCAAAATGGTTCATAGGTTCAGTTTTTCATAGGGGTGTGTGTGTGTGTGAGTGGATGTGTCAATATCACACTCTTGATGTTTTAGTGTCACCCCTTTACTGCTGTGTACTTTTTTTCAGCATCGTGGCCGATTTGTAGATTGTACACACAAATATTCAGTGAATTGTGTTTTTGCTGATTTCCCATTCATGTCCTATGGCCGGTCATTTATGACCGAAGACAATGAACGCTTTTTTTTTTTTTTATGACCACTTAGCATGCTCGAATCATGACCCCAATTTTTTGTGTTTGCATACCGAGTTCTAGAAAAGTCACCAAGTTTCATATAATTCCAATGAAGCTGTGATTTTAATTTCAAAACAGAAAAGTTTCCGGTCAAAAATGACCGAAGAGCACCAGAGGGTTAATCGAAGCCCTGGGGTGTTCTTTTTATAAGTTACCCATTTTGGCAGTAAACATCTTCACCAAAACATCATTGTGAAGATACTCTACATTTGATGGATTGGATCAAAGCCTTGGAAAATGTCAGATATTATCACATAATTGAAGGATGCAAAATACAACCAGTGTTATGGTGAATAAACTGCAATAATTTGAGCCTCCAGAATCTGTTTAACTCTAAAACACTGCATGCCTGCACACATACTACGCGTTTTAATAATGTATCTCCACTGGTTGTAGTAGTTGTGCAGTAAATCTACACTTTGCTGGAGAAGCGTTAATAAACTCTTGAGCAGCACAAAAACCCGTCCTGTAGTCCACCATTGTTGTTTTGGTACTCGTGCACCGATAATAACGGGTTCTTTTTCAAAAGCATGCACTTTAAAACCCATTTTCAGGAACCCTGAACACCCTTAGCATGTATATGAACAACCTAGATGCTCACGTTTATCTAAACTGCCTCATGTAAACGCCACATTAGAATATAGATTAAAAGGAATACAAAAGTAAACTTGTGCGAATTTGTTGGAATTGTTATGAACACATTAGAGGATTAGGACACATTACGCAAAGCATATTAAATTTAAAAAGCAGCATATTTATTGAGTTAAACAAGATCTGAAAGGAGCAGATTTAGAGATGGTGTGTCTTGCTCCAAATTCTCTTGGATGTGTCAAGCTCTCAATCTCAGCGAGGGCACTTGGACGGACTCCTGGGTGGCACATGGCTTCTGTCAATCAACTTCCCGGACTCCTCAGCGGGGACACAGCCGTGGCATGGACATCAATATCAACCTCAGCTGCGACATGGCCGGACTCATCAGCGGGGACATGGACGTCAACCTCATGGCCATGGCTGTGACCAGACTCCTCAGCGGGGCCGTGGCCTTTGCCTTTGCCGGACTCCTCTGCGGGGCCGTGGCCTTTGCCTTTGCCGGACTCTTCAGCGGGGCCGTGGCCTTTGCCGGACTCCTCTGCGGGGCCGTGGCCTTTGCCTTTGCCGGACTCCTCTGCGGGGCCGTGGCCTTTGCCTTTGCCGGACTCCTCTGCGGGGCCGTGGCCTTTGCCTTTGCCGGACTCCTCTGCGGGGCCGTGGCCTTTGCCTTTGCCGGACTCCTCTGCGGGGCCGTGGCCTTTGCCTTTGCCGGACTCCTCTGCGGGGCCGTGGCCTTTGCCTTTGCCGGACTCCTCTGCGGGGCCGTGGCCTTTGCCTTTGCCGGACTCCTCTGCGGGGCCGTGGCCTTTGCCTTTGCCGGACTCCTCTGCGGGGCCGTGGCCTTTGCCTTTGCCGGACTCCTCTGCGGGGCCGTGGCCTTTGCCTTTGCCGGACTCCTCTGCGGGGCCGTGGCCTTTGCCTTTGCCGGACTCCTCTGCGGGGCCGTGGCCTTTGCCTTTGCCGGACTCCTCTGCGGGGCCGTGGCCTTTGCCTTTGCCGGACTCCTCTGCGGGGCCGTGGCCTTTGCCTTTGCCGGACTCCTCTGCGGGGCCGTGGCCTTTGCCTTTGCCGGACTCCTCTGCGGGGCCGTGGCCTTTGCCTTTGCCGGACTCCTCTGCGGGGCCGTGGCCTTTGCCTTTGCCGGACTCCTCTGCGGGGCCGTGGCCTTTGCCGGACTCCTCTGCGGGGCCGTGGCCTTTGCCTTTGACGGACTCCTCTGCGGGGCCGTGGCCTTTGCCTTTGACGGACTCCTCTGCGGGGCCGTGGCCTTTGCCTTTGACGGACTCCTCTGCGGGGCCGTGGCCTTTGCCTTTGACGGACTCCTCTGCGGGGCCGTGGCCTTTGCCTTTGACGGACTCCTCTGCGGGGCCGTGGCCTTTGCCTTTGACGGACTCCTCTGCGGGGCCGTGGCCTTTGCCTTTGACGGACTCCTCTGCGGGGCCGTGGCCTTTGCCTTTGACGGACTCCTCTGCGGGGCCGTGGCCTTTGCCTTTGACGGACTCCTCTGCGGGGCCGTGGCCTTTGCCTTTGACGGACTCCTCTGCGGGGCCGTGGCCTTTGCCTTTGACGGACTCCTCTGCGGGGCCGTGGCCTTTGCCTTTGACGGACTCCTCTGCGGGGCCGTGGCCTTTGCCTTTGACGGACTCCTCTGCGGGGCCGTGGCCTTTGCCTTTGACGGACTCCTCTGCGGGGCCGTGGCCTTTGCCTTTGACGGACTCCTCTGCGGGGCCGTGGCCTTTGCCTTTGACGGACTCCTCTGCGGGGCCGTGGCCTTTGCCTTTGACGGACTCCTCTGCGGGGCCGTGGCCTTTGCCTTTGACGGACTCCTCTGCGGGGCCGTGGCCTTTGCCTTTGACGGACTCCTCTGCGGGGCCGTGGCCTTTGCCTTTGACGGACTCCTCTGCGGGGCCGTGGCCTTTGCCTTTGACGGACTCCTCTGCGGGGCCGTGGCCTTTGCCTTTGACGGACTCCTCTGCGGGGCCGTGGCCTTTGCCTTTGACGGACTCCTCTGCGGGGCCGTGGCCTTTGCCTTTGACGGACTCCTCTGCGGGGCCGTGGCCTTTGCCTTTGACGGACTCCTCTGCGGGGCCGTGGCCTTTGCCTTTGCCGGACTCCTCTGTGGGGCCGTGGCCTTTGCCGGACTCCTCTGCGGGGCCGTGGCCTTTGCCTTTGCCGGACTCCTCTGCGGGGCCGTGGCCTTTGCCGGACTCCTCAGCTGGTACAGGGCTGGATTCTGTCAACTTCCCGTCAACCTCAGAGGGGACATGGCTGGATTCTGTCAACTTCCCGTCAACCTCAGCTGGCAAAGGGCTGGATTCTGTCAACTTCCCGTCAACCTCAGCTGGCAAAGGGCTGGATTCTGTCAACTTCCCGTCAACCTCAGCTGGCAAAGGGCTGGATTCTGTCAACTTCCCGTCAACCTCAGCTGGCAAAGGGCTGGATTCTGTCAACTTCCCGTCAACCTCAGCTGGCAAAGGGCTGGATTCTGTCAACTTCCCGTCAACCTCAGCTGGCAAAGGGCTGGATTCTGTCACCTTCCCGTCAACCTCAGCTGGCAAAGGGCTGGATTCTGTCACCTTCCTGTCAACCTCAGCTGGCAAAGGGCTGGATTCTGTCACCTTCCCGTCAACCTCAGCTGGCAAAGGGCTGGATTCTGTCACCTTCCCGTCAACCTCAGCAGAGACATGGGCGGACTCTTCAGCTGGGACATTGCTGGATTCTGTAATTTTCCCATCAACCTCAGTGGGGACATGGCTGGATTCTTCAGCTGTGACATTGCTGGATTCTGTCAACTTCCCATCAACATCAGCTGGCACAGGGCAGGATACTGTCAACATCTCATCAACCTCGGTGGGTACATGGCTGGTCTCTTCAGCTGGGACATTGCTGGATTCTGTCACCTTCCCATCAACCTCAGTGGGGACATGGCTGGATTCTTCAGCTGTGACATTGCTGGATTCTGTCAACTTCCCATCAACCTCAGTGAGGACATGGCTGGATTCTTCAGCTGTGACATTGCTGGATTCTGTCAACTTCCCATCAACCTCAGTGAGGACATGGCTGGATTCTTCAGCTGGGACATTGCTGGTTTCTGTCAATTTCCCATCAACCTCAGTGGGGACATGGCTGGATTCTGTCAACTTCCCATTAACCTCAGCTGGCAAAGGGATGGATTTTGTCAACGCCCCATCAACATCAGGGGGGACATGGCTGGACTCTGCAGCTGGGACACAGATTGGAAGTTGACAGAATCCAGCAAACTCAGCGGTGACTTGGCTGGACTCTTCATTAGGGACATAGCTGGATTCTGTCAACTTCCCGTCAACCTCAGCTGGCAAAGAGCTGGATTCTGTCAACTTCCCATTAACCTCAGCAGAGACATGGCTGGACTCTTTAGCGAGGAAATTGCTGGATTCTGTCAACTTCCGGTCAGTCTCAGTGGGGACATGGCTTGATTCTTCAGCTAGGACATGGCTGGATTCTGTCAACTTCCCATTAACCTCAGCTGGCAAAGGGCTGGATTCTGTCAACTTCCCATCAACCTCAGTGGGGACATGGCTGGACTCTGCATCTGGGACATTGCTAGATTCTGTCAACTTCCTGTCAACCTCAGAGGGGACATGGCTGGACTCTGCAGCTGGGACACTGCTGGATTCTGTCAACTTCCAATCTAACTCAGCGGGGACTTGGCTGGACTCTTCATTAGGGACACAGCTGGATTCTGTCAACTTCCCGTCAACCTCAGCTGGCAAAGAGCTGGATTCTGTCAACTTCCCATTAACTTCAGCAGAGACATGGCTGGACTCTTTAGCGAGGAAATTGCTGGATTCTGTCAACTTCCGGTCAGTCTCAGTGGGGACATGGCTGGATTCTTCAGCTAGGACATGGCTGGATTCTGTCAACTTCCCATTAACCTCAGCTGGCAAAGGGCTGGATTCTGTCAACTTCCCATCAACCTCAGTGGGGACATGGCTGGACTCTGCATCTGGGACATTGCTAGATTCTGTCAACTTCCTGTCAACCTCAGAGGGGACATGGCTGGACTCTGCAGCTGGGACACTGCTGGATTCTGTCAACTTCCAATCTAACTCAGCGGGGACTTGGCTGGACTCTTCATTAGGGACATAGCTGGATTCTGTCAACTTCCCGTCAACCTCAGCTGGCAAAGAGCTGGATTCTGTCAACTTCCCATTAACCTCAGCAGAGACATGGCTGGACTCTTTAGCGAGGAATTTGCTGGATTCTGTCAACTTCCGGTCAGTCTCAGTGGGGACATGGCTGGATTCTTCAGCTAGGACATGGCTGGATTCTGTCAACTTCCCATTAACCTCAGCTGGCAAAGGGCTGGATTCTGTCAACTTCCCATTAACCCTAGCAGAGACATGGCTGGACTCTTTAGCTAGGACATTGCTGGATTCTGTCAACTTCCCATCAACATCAGCTGGCACAGGGCAGGATACTGTCAACATCCCATCAACCTCAGTGGGGACATGGCTGGATTCTTCAGATGGGACATTGCTGGTTTCTGTCAACTTCCCATCAACCTCAGCTGGCAAAGGGATGGATTTTGTCAACGTCCCATCAACATCAGGGGGGACATGGCAGGATACTGTCAACATCCCATAAACCTCAGTGGTCACATGGCTGGTCTCTTCAGCTGGGACATTGCTGGATTCTGTCAACATCCCATTAACCTCAGTGGGAAAATGCCAGGATACTGTCAACATCCCATAAACCTCAGTGGGCACATGGCTGGTCTCTTCATCTGTGACATTGCTGGATTCTGTCAACTTCCCATCAACCTCAGTGGGGACATGGCTGGATTCTTCAGCTGGGACATTGCTGGATTCTGTCAACTTCCCATCAACCTCAGTGGGCACATGGCTGGTCTCTTCATCTGTGACATTGCTGGATTCTGTCAGCATCCCATCAACCTCAGTGGGCACAGGGCAGGATACTGTCAACATCCCATCAGCCTCAGTGGGCACATGGCTGGTCTCTTCAGCTGGGACATTGCTGGATTCTGTCAACTTCCCATCAACCTCAGTGGGCACATGGCTGGTCTCTTCAGCTGGGACATTGCTGGATTCTGTCAACATCCCATCAACATCAGCTGGCACAGGGCAGGATACTGTCAACATCCCATCAGCCTCAGTGGGCACATGGCTGGTCTCTTCAGCTGGGACATTGCTGGATTCTGTCAACTTCCCATCAACCTCAGTGGGCACATGGCTGGTCTCTTCAGCTGGGACATTGCTGGATTCTCTCAACTTCCCATCAGCCTCAGTGGGCACATGGCTGGTCTCTTCAGCTGGGACATTGCTGGATTCTGTCAACTTCCCATCAATCTCAGTGGGCACATGGCTGGTCTCTTCAGCTGGGACATTGCTGGATTCTCTCAACTTCCCATCAGCCTCAGTGGGCACATGGCTGGTCTCTTCAGCTGGGACATTGCTGGATTCTCTCAACTTCCCATCAGCCTCAGTGGGCACATGGCTGGTCTCTTCAGCTGGGACATTGCTGGATTCTCTCAACTTCCCATCAACCTCAGAGGGCACATGGCTGGTCTCTTCAGCTGGGACATTGCTGGATTCTGTCAATTTCTCATCAACCACAGTGGGTACAGGGCTGGACTCTGCAGCTGGGACATTGCTGAATTCTGTCAACTTCCCGTCAACCTCAGCTGGGACAAGGATGGACTCCGTCAACTTCCCATCAATACCTAAAGAAAATTGGTTCCAAAAAGCTGCTGTTATCTTTCCTCATGGTCAATATCAAACTCGTAGCGTCAGCACAAACTCACCTTTTTGGACAGTTAGCCCAGATTCATTCTGCAAAGACAGCACAACAGTCATATTACATTCTGCTACCACT
This sequence comes from Gobio occitaniae, assembly GCA_033150135.1. Lineage (NCBI taxonomy): Eukaryota > Metazoa > Chordata > Actinopteri > Cypriniformes > Gobionidae > Gobio > Gobio occitaniae. Next base: position 42,579 of record JARQWZ010003216.1, read on the forward strand.
GGCTGTGTTTGATTTTGTTTGTTCACACAAGGAAGAGACAAAGGGCCTGGAAGACAAAATGCATTAATAACTTTAGTGAGGCCTGATGACTTCTTGTATTAAAGTTAACTATGCATAGGGTAAACAAAAAGGCATAATGTTAACCACATAAGAGTTACAAACCTTTGCTCTCCAAGCGTACTTGCTCAATACCAGTCTGGTATAAATGACGCCCAACTGGAGAAGCAAATCCTAACAACAAGATTTAAGGAAAAGAGAAAATGTTGCATATGTATTTAACATAGTTGAAACATTACACTAAGATGAAAACAACTTTACCATTGAGCACCAGTTGGTGACACAAAATGACCAAAATCATAAAGATTGAATCTGCCATCTTGACCACAGATTGAACAACGATCAATCCAGCTATGCTTTCTAAAACAGGCTTCAGGCCAGGGATTTTAAATTAACTAGATTTCCATCACCTGGGTTTCTCGTTAAAGTGAAGTTAGTGACAGAGGTCCCACTCGTTAACATTCCCATGCACTCATTGGTTGTTTGAAAAATCACTATTGTGATTCTCAAAATGTTCAGAGGTTTTAACTTAATTTAGTTTCTAGGAGAAACATTGGCAGTGTCTTTATAAACACATCAGATTAAATGATTTTTCCATTGAACCAGAAGCGTGTTGCATGAAGCCATCTGATCAAACTATGAGTTTCAGAGTAGGTTTAGAGTTGACAAAACCAAACCGATGCAACCAAGCTCTTTTGCTACCATGCAATAGAGCTCATCAACTTTCTCTGTCAACTCAGGCTTTGATCCTTAAAGGGGTCGTGAATTACATTAAATTACACTGTTTTCTGAGGTCAACTTATGACGTTTGCATGGTTTTTACATTCAAAAACATCATAATGAATAAGTAATAGGCTGCAGCAGTTTTTCCCACATATGCTCTTTTCACATAATGAAATGTTCTCTAAACCTGTTACATTTCTGAATTTTGGTAATATTTGACTCTACTCAGGCCAGCCAAACACCAGCACCACTGACAGAATATTATATTATATATAGTATTAGAATAAAGTAGTTGTAGGAAATAAAGCTGACCATATAAATTGTGAATAAATTCTGTTTATTTAAAATCACTAATTCATCTTTGTCATTAGGGAATATGTACCGAAAACCTTTAAGCTGGCTATTATTAAACCACTTATAAAAAAAAACACAACTTGATCCTACACAATTTACAGGCCAAATTACAGGCCAATCTCGAATCTACCTTTTCTATCAAAAATACTAGAAAAGGCAGTGTTCTCACAACTATGTTCCTTTTTTAGAAAGAAATGGTATCTGTGAGAATCTCCAGTCAGGATTTAGACCGTATCATAGTACTGAGACTGCTCTCATTAGACTTACAACTGATTTGCTCTTATCATCCGATCGTGGTTGTATCTCTATTAGCGTTACTCGATCTTAGTGCTGAATTTGATTCTATCGACCACCGCATTCTTTTGAATAAACTCATACTTATCTGACCGTTATCAGTTTGTAGCAGTAAATGAAGTGTCATATCGATCACAAGTTCAGTATGGAGTACCTCAAGGCTCAGTACTTGGACCGTTGCTTTTACATTCTACCCTTGGGAGATATTTGGAGGAAGCATGGCATTAGTTTTCATTATGCAGATGATACTCAAATCTATATTTCTTTGTGCCCAGATGAAACACACCAATTCACAAAATTAACAGAATGCATAGCTGACATAAATTGGATGACTAGTATTTTCCTACAAATTTAATTCTGAAAAAACAGAGATTCCGAGTATTGTACCAAAATCTCAGCACGTAGTAACCTACAATACTGTCTAACACTTGATGGATGTTCTGTCAAGTCCTCGTCGTCAGTTAGGAACCTGGGTGTGCTCTTTGATACCAATCTCTCATTTGAAAGCCAAGTTTCTAGCATCTGTAAAACTGCATTCTACCATCTTAAAAATATCTAAATTTCGACATATACTCTCAATGCAAATTGCTGAACAGTTAGTTCATGCATTCATGACCTCAAGGCTAGATTATTGTAATGCTCTACTGGGTGGTTGCCCTGCACACTTAATATATAAACTCCAACTGGTCCAAAACGCAGCTGCTCAAGTTCTTACTAAACCAGGAAGTATGACCATATTAGCTCATTTGTCAACACTGCATTGGCTCCCTATTTAACATTGAATTATTAGCAAGATTTAAAAAAAAAAAAAATGCACAAAGCATGAAATGGCCCCCAACAGAGCCTGGTTTCTCCCAAGGTTCTCTCCATTCCGTCACCTGATGGAGTTTGGGTTCCTGTTACCTCTGGCTTTCTTAGTTGGGAACACTTATATTCAACAATATTATTGAGCTGACTGTACTGCCCCCTGCTGTTTTAGAACTGAATAGGAAAGTTTTGTGTACAGCTTTGTCAAAGTGATCCCCATTCACACAGATCCACAAAAAAAGCTGGCTAAACACTGTATGTGTCACCTTGTAAAGAAACTGCACACATATGCATCCTACGCATTTAAATAATGCATCTCTGCTGGTTGTAATAGTGCAGTAAATGTACACTTTTCTGTAGAAGCATTAATAAACCCAAATATCTTGAAATCACAAACAGTCCTTTAGTGTGCCATGTTTTGGTTGTCAAGTACTTGTGCATGACTAGGACATGCAAGTTTCATAAATTAGCATTTTTATAGTTTATATGGATACAAGTTTCTTTTACAAAAGAAACAGCACTTTTCCAGAAAGATGGCTGGTTTTATTGACTAAAACAAGGTGTGAATGTAGCAGATTTAGAGACAAATAGGTCTATTTAAAGATTTTAGAGCACATGGACGCAGTAAACTTTCCATCAACCTCAGCTGGGACAAGGCCAGGGATTTTAGGATTCAAGTCTGTAGAGCACAAGTATGCAATCAACTTCCCATCAACCACAGCGGGGACATGGCCAAACTCAGTCAACTTCCCATCAACCTCAGAGGAGACATGGCCGGATTCCGTCAACTTCCCATCAACCTCAGAGGAGACATGGCCGGATTCCGTCAACTTCCCATCAACCTCAGCGGAGACATGGCCGGATTCCGTCAACTTCCCATCAACCTCAGAGGAGACATGGCCGGACTCCGTCAACTTCCCATCAACCTCAGAGGAGACATGGCCGGACTCCGTCAACTTCCCATCAACCTCAGTGGGGACGTGGCCAGACTCCGTCAACTTCCCATCAACCTCAACTGGCACAGGGCCTGAGATTTTAGGATTTCTCTTTTCTCATGGTCAAGGTTAACCTAGTAGTGTCAGCGCACACAAAATAAAGTTAGATAAATAAAGACAGCACAACAGCCATATTACATCGCTACCACTGGCTGTGTTTGATTTTGTTTGTTAACACAAGGAAGAGACAAAGGGCCTGGAAGACAAAATGCATTAATAACTTCTATAGTGGGAGCAAAGAGGCATAATGTTAACCATAAAGAGTTACAAACCTTTGCTCTCCAAGCGCACTTGCTCAATACCAGTCTGGTGTAACTGACGCCCAACTGGAGAAGCAAATCCTGACAACAAGATGTAATGTTAAAAAGAGAGAAATTTACATATGTATGTAAAAATATTTGAAACATTACACTAAGGTGAAAACAACTTTACCATTGAGCACCAGTTGGTGACACAAAAAGACCAAAATCATAACGGTTGAAACTGCCATCTTGATCACAGATTAAACAACGACCAAACTAGCTATGCTTTCTAAAACAGGCTTCAGGCCAGGGCTTTTAAAATAATATAGATTTCCATCACCTGGGTTTCTTGTTAAAGTGAAATTAGTGACAGAGGTCCCGCTCGTTAACATTCCCATGCACTCATTGGTTGGTTGAAAAATCACTATTGTGATTCTCAAAATGTTCATATACATTTAGCTAAAATATTTGTGGTTGGACATTAATATGCCTTATGTAGAATTTTATACCTACAAGTAAGTGTATTTTTATGATTTTTTTTTACGATTTTAAATTTTCTGTATTTTATATGTTTATTATATCACACACAACATATACTATAATATTTATCACTTTCAGAAGTGTTTTAAGTAGGGATGCACCGAATGTTCGGCAACCGCAATTATTCGGCTGAAAATAGCAAAAATGCAGAAAAGTATTACAGCTCAGACAACATATACTCACATGTTCATCAATTTTAGCAGTGGTTTATGAAACTACAAAGGGTTTCCTGTAAAAGACACCAGTATTGTGTATTTAGAGAAACTTTGTGTGTGTGTATGGGAAGCTTTTTAATTTGGGTCGGCCAAATCCAGGCAGGAATGTTTCCAGAGTAATTTAGTAGTGTTGGGTCCGAGTCCACCTTTGTCGAGTTCGAGTCAAGTCCAAGTCTTAAACAATCAAGTCCAAGTCCAAGTCCGAGTCCAAAAGGGGCCGAGTTGGACTCAAGTCCGAGTTCTTATCGACCGAGTCCGAGTCGAGTCCGCCCGAGTCCAGAGTGTAATTAAATTGAAAAAAGATTAGAAATTGCTATTGTAAATTTGTATCTTCTATTAATATTTTAACCTTTCAACCCATTAAACCAATGGCAATATAAAACTTAACAAAAAATACCACTATTACATCTAGCCATTGCCATTTAACATTTTTATTTTGTCAACAGATCAACTAGTTTCCAATCAAAAATGGTTTCAAACCATTAGAATGGACATAGATATACTGAATGCAGAACTTTTATAATTACAAGTGCAAGAAAAACACAAATTAACCTGTTTTATTGTATTTAAATTGTTTAATGCCTCTGGTATCTCCAAATTCTTATGTTTAGGGGTGGGCGATATTAAAATCTTATTTCACGATAATGATATATTTTCTCAAGTAGGATTATTCAAGTAAGAATAAATACTATAGAAATTGAATAAAACAATTACATGTAAAATAAAACAAACTTTACTGTATTACATGTACAGTGATTCTTATTAAATTTACTAAAGTTAGTCAGGAGTGAGTGAGTGAGTGATTTTCTCTTTGTCTTTTGTTGTTTTATTAACATTAAAGGGATAGTTCACTCAAAAATTAAAATTCTGTCATCGATTACTTGCGCTCAAGTTGTTTTACACCTGAATAAAGTTCTTTCTTCAGTTGGACATAAAATATATTTTGGAGAATGTCGGAAACCAAACAGTTGGTCCCATTGTATAGGAAATAATAATATGGATGTCAATGGCTACCATTCAACTGTTTGTGTTCAACAGAAGAAATGAATACAGGTTTGGAACAAAATTAGAGTGAGTAAATAATGACATAATTTTAGAGGTGAACTGTCCCTTTAAGGACAAAGCGACAGCGTGTTCACTATAGGCTGCGCTGCTGTCAATTTAAGACCTCAACACATCTAATATACAGAGACGCCGATTTTACTTTCACTTTAGACATAACTGACTGTGTTTATGTTAACCTTGTGTGTATTTGACAGTATTAGTGCAGTAAGACTACTTAGTCCAGTAATCACGTGTGTTTGACAGGCTTTTAGTGCGCGCGCTCAGCACATGTTAACACAGTGCACAAGCACGCGAATGAAACGTTTAACCAGCAAGGCTCATATCAGCGCGTAGACTCACAGGCACACTCAAACAGAGCCAAAATAAACTTAGAGAAATATTTCAAACGGAAAAAATGTAAAAAAATAATTAATTAAATGCAAAAACGAAAAGAAAAAAACGCAATTCCCAAGCCCGTATTCAAGATATTCAACCGTGCCGAACGGTTCAATATTATATTAAGAATTGTGACGTCCATAGTATGCACACAAAAATCCGATATATATCGTCATATCACCCAGCCCTAAGTTATTTGGATTTAAGTTGGTATTAAAAGTTATAATAAGCAACTTACATTTCTCTAGGTTTTCTTTGAACATGTCGGTAGAAAGTCGTGCCAGACACATCAGTTGATTTGCAATCCGCAGAGTGCTTCTTTTTACTGGATTTTTTGCAAAAAAATTCTTTATGATTTTCAAAAGCAAAACAAATTATTGCTGACTCTGAAGACATTGTCCTAGCCACGCATTGCATCCGTGTGATGTGTGTATTGTCAGCAAGCATAAGATGATGCTACTGCTGCCTGCCGGTGTGGTGCAGTAAAATCACAAGCGGGGAGACGTTCATTAATTTCTTATCTTAGTTTTATGGCGGTTTTGTTGTTACACATGACTCGGACTCGACTGCACTCGGGATATTTTCCGAGTCCAAAATGTCCAAGTCCGTGTCAAGTCCGAGTACAAATTCACCCGAGTGCGTGACAAGTCCGAGTTCATTCAAAATTGCACTCGAGTCCGGACTCGAGTCCGAGTCCGAGTACCCCAACTCTATAATTTAGTGTAAATAACTTACTTAAATGCCAAAGTGATGCACATCTCCAGAAAGTAGAGACTCTAAGCTTTCAAATGGTCCCACATATGTACAGGGTCCGCAGAGTTGAATTGGTTAACACAGCACAAAGATGAACTGGTTAAGTGCTTCCAAACCATTCGAGACAAAAATCCCTAATTCATCTTTGTCATTAGGGAATATGTACCGAAAACTTTTAAGCTGGCTATTATTTAACCACTTATAAAAAAACTTGATAATACACAATTTGTCAATTACAGGCCGATCTCGAATCTACCTTTTCTATCAAAGATACTAGAAAAGGCAGTGTCCTCACAACTATGTTCCTTTTTTAGAAAGAAATGGTATCTGTGAGGATTTCCTGTCAGGATTTAGACTGTATCATAGTACTGAGACTGCTCTCATTAGACTTACAACTGATTTGCTCTTATCATCCGATCATGGTTGTATCTCTCTATTAGTGTTACTCGATCTTAGTGCTGAATCTGATACTATCGACCACAACATTCTTTTGACTAGACTCGGAAAATTATGTTGGAATTAGTGGTTGCATTAGCATGGTTTAAATCATACTTATCTGACCATTATCAGTTTGTAGCAGTAAATGAAGAGTCATATCGATCACAAGTTCAGTATGGAGTACCTCAAGGCTCAGTACTTGGACCGTTGCTTTTACATTCTACCCTTGGGAGATATTTGGAGGAAGCATGGCATTAGTTTTCACTGTTATGCAGATGATTCTCAAATCTATATTTCTTTGTGCCCGGATGAAATGTACCAATTCACAAAATTAACGGAATGCATAGCTGACTTAAAAAAATGAATGACTAGTATTTTCCTTAATTCTGAGAAAACAGAGATTCTAATTATTGTACCAAAACCTCCGCATGTAGTAACCTACAATACTGTCTAACACTTGACAGATTCAAACCATTCGAGACAGAGGAGACGCCATATCGAAGAGAGAGGCCAGGGTTGTATGAGAATGTTGGAAGATGAAGTTTTCTGTTTCATCCTGGCGTT